>CALYLW010001593.1:98328-234736 GCA_944989445.1 Ampullaceana balthica | reverse complement strand
AAGTATGACACTGTGAGATATAAGATAAGTATATGACACTGTGAGATATAAGATAAGTATAAGACACTGTGAGATATAAGATAAGTATAAGACACTGTGAGATATAAGATAAGTATATGACACTGTGAGATATAAGATAAGTATAAGACACTGTGAGATATAAGATAAGTATATGACACTGTGAGATATAAGATAAGTATATGACACTGTGAGATATAAGATAAGTATAAGACACTGTGAGATATAAGATAAGTATATGACACTGTGAGATATAAGATAAGTATATGACACTGTGAGATATAAGATAAGTATAAGACACTGTGAGATATAAGATAAGTATATGACACTGTGAGATATAAGATAAGTATATGACACTGTGAGATATAAGATAAGTATATGACACTGTGAGATATAATATAAGTATAAGACACTGTGAGATATAAGATAAGTATAAGACACTGTGAGATATAAGATAAGTATACGACATTGTGAGATATAAGATAAGTATAAGACACTGTGAGATATAAGATAAGTATATGACACTGTGAGATATAAGATAAGTATAAGACACTGTGAGATATAAGATAAGTATAAGACACTGTGAGATATAAGATAAGTATATGACACTGTGAGATATAAGATAAGTATAAGACACTGTGAGATATAAGATAAGTAAATGACACTGTGAGATATAAGATAAGTATATAGACACTGTGAGATATAAGATAAGTAAATGACACTGTGAGATATAAGATAAGTATATGACACTGTGAGATATAAGATAAGTAAATGACACTGTGAGATATAAGATAAGTATAAGACACTGTGAGATATAAGATAAGTATATGACACTGTGAGATATAAGATAAGTATAAGACACTGTGAGATATAAGATAAGTATAAGACACTGTGAGATATAAGATAAGTATAAGACACTGTGAGATATAAGATAAGTATAAGACACTGTGAGATATAAGATAAGTATAAGACACTGTGAGATATAAGATAAGTATATGACACTGTGAGATATAAGATAAGTATAAGACACTGTGAGATATAAGATAAGTATATGACACTGTGAGATATAAGATAAGTATATGACACTGTGAGATATAAGATAAGTATAAGACACTGTGAGATATAAGATAAGTATATGACACTGTGAGATATAAGATAAGTATATGACACTGTGAGATATAAGATAAGTATATGACACTGTGAGATATAAGATAAGTATAAGACACTGTGAGATATAAGATAAGTATATGACACTGTGAGATATAAGATAAGTATAAGACACTGTGAGATATAAGATAAGTATAAGACACTGTGAGATATAAGATAAGTATAAGACACTGTGAGATATAAGATAAGTATATGACACTGTGAGATATACGATTTCGTTAAGAATGAGAATGTTCAATAAAATTTAATCATAATAAATAAAGGTAAAAAATGATTTTTAAAAGCAACGTTTTTATAAGTGGTCTAAAAAGAATAAAATAGTTTAAAACTTCTAAGTGTAAGTACTTTAATTTGATATGACTAAAAACGTGGGGCGGGCGATTATGAGGTTTAACATATGCGGTTCACTCATTCTCTCACTTATAGATCTCTCTTTTACCTTCTAAATTAGAAATCTGTAATTTTTATACCAAACACCCCACGTTTTTAGTTATATTAAAGGAAGTTACTTCAATTTAGAAGTTTTAAACGATTTTATTCTTTTTAGACCACTTATAAAAATGTGGTTTTTAAATATCATTTTGTTAACTTTATTTATTTTTATTCTTTTTAGCCTACTAATAAAAACATTGTTTTTTAAAATATTTTTTTACCTCTATTTATTTTACCAAACACCTCATCAGCGCCTGCCCAACAATAACAAAGCGATGCCGTCACGGGATGAACTCGTCACGTGAAATTACGGCAGGCGGGTACAGATGCTTATATAAATATAAACTAAGAAATGCATTAATTTAATTATAGTACATTCGATAGATCTAAAATTTTAACACAATGTATTGTCAACCAAGATCTATCTGTGGTAAAATTTTGAGCTCTCTAGGACCATCAGAAGTGGTTTAATTTTACGTTGGCAAATTTGAAAAAATGCGGACAGACAGACACGAAAGCAAGTATATAATAAAATATAGATAAACTTAAAAGTTCAATAATTTAATAACGGTACATTTGATCGATCTGAAATTTTTATACAATGCATTGTCATCCAAGATCTATCTGTGGTAAAATTTTGAGATCTCTAGGATTTACGTTGGCAGATTTGAAAAATTGTTGGACAAACAATGACACAGGAACGAAAGCGAGTTAATAAAACGTGGTTAAAAATAACATCATTCTTTGGTTTCCGTAATCAAATTAAAGTTTCAGAAATAGAATATTTTTGTGATACATACTTCAATGTCGTAACGGCCATTTAATAAACATATTTTTCAAGAACTAAGCAATGAACTGTCCCCAATCCTTGTAGTTCTCTTTCAAGCCTCTCTAAACCAGGGTAAAGTGCCCCAGGATTGGAAATTAGCTAACGTAACTCCACTCTTTAAGAAAGGGGATAAATCAGACCCTGGTAATTACAGGCCTGTATCACTTACTAGTATCACCTGTAAATTACTAGAACACATAATATATAGTAGAATAGTTAACCACCTTGACAAATATAATGCCCTATGCCCACATCAACACGGCTTTAGAAAAAACAGATCATGTGAAACACAATTAATAGGTTTAATAGATGAACTATCAAAAGGCTTGGACAAAAATGATCAAATAGATACAATATTACTAGACTTCTCAAAAGCATTTGACAAAGTTCACCACCTTAGTTTACTTAAAAAACTTAACTACTTTGGAATCTCAGGTTCCTTACATCACTGGATCCAAGACTTCCTTTTGGGCAGGGAGCAAACTGTAATAATTAATGGATCTAAATCTGCACCAATAAAGGTTAACTCAGGAGTTCCACAAGGAACTGTGCTAGGTCCCTTACTCTTTTTAATTTATATAAATGATTTACCCAACAACATCTCAACAGGTACAAAAGTTAGGTTATTTGCTGATGATTGTATAATCTATAGAACAATTAAATCAGAACAAGATAGCAAAATTTTACAAAAAGACTTAGATGAATTGATAAAATGGGAAACTAACTGGAGTATGTCTTTCCACCCAGAAAAGTGTCAACTGTTAAGAGTAACAAAGAAAAAGAAACAAATAAATTCAAAATATTACATTCATGGAAAAGAACTGACCCAAACTAAAGATGCAAAATACTTAGGAGTCTTAATAAATGAGAAACTATCATGGAATCCCCATGTCAATGAAGTTATTAAAAAATCAAACAAAACCTTAGGCTTTATAAAAAGGAACTTTAACAAATGTAATAGAGATATAAAACTAAAATGCTACCTCACTTTGGTGAGACCTGTACTAGAATATGCATCTTCTGTATGGGACCCATCCACCAAAGAAAACATTGATAAACTAGAACAAATTCAAAAAAGAGCTGCCAGATTCATTACTGGAGAATATTCGAAACTGACAAGAATAACACCATTAGTTAAATCATTAAACCTTGAAACACTAGAGGATAGAAGAACCAAGAGCAAAGTAGTAATCATACATAAAGCAATTAATTCTAATTTAGAAATACAACACAAAGATAACTTAATACAACCCTCAGATAGACATAAGGATAAAAACACCTTTCTTATTCCGTATGCAAGAACAAACACATACAAGTTTTCCTTCTTCCCGTCCGGAATTCGGGCGTGGAATGGGTTGCCTGAAGAATCCAGGAAAACCAACACTTTATCAACATTTAAATCTCTAATAAAAATGCAGGACTAAACACAAACCATAGATAAGCGTAGGACGCAATAATCTTCTGTATAGAAGGAGCGTCTGTAAACAGATAAGATAAGATAAGATAAGATAAATGTGCGACTCAGATCTCTACAGATTCTTTAATTACCCCACCCCATCATCCTCTGGCAAAATGGGTGTTAATATAAAAAGATTTGACAAAGGTAATGAAATACCTTTCTTGGTAGCGTGAACTACCAACAGGAATAAGTAGATGAAACAATGAAGCATGTGTGAAACTTTCATTAAAATTATATATTTATAGTAGTCATTTAACGACGAAGGGGAGTTAAGCCATTAAAAAATTTTAAAGTAGGTTTTGACACTGTTGTCCTTTTGTTGACATTGACTGTTTAAAGACACTTTTCTATACAGAAGATTATTGCGTCATACTCTTATCCTTTTATTCATTTATTTACATGTTTTATTTAAAACTAGTGTATTACCCGTAAAAATGACGGAAGTTTTCAGCTGAAATCTATTTATTTTGAAAAAAATGCAATATATCTAGGGCGCCTACCTCGCCGAACGTCATTGAAACTACAACCAACTGTTCCTGGTTTGATAAATACGAAATATTAAACTTTCTGAAATGCACACAAAGTATTTTATAATAGGGGTTGTAGCCTACGGCGCCCCTTTGTTTTTTGATTTTATAATTAACCAACATCAAATCCTCTTTTTACATTGTTCCCTTTTCCAAAAAAGAATATGAGCTAAAACAATGACATCATATAATATTTTTTTACAGCGCATCTTTAATTTGCACACCTTTTGATGCATTGGTGCAGTATTTTGGTGCGCTGATTTCTAAAATTAGTATAGCGTTACATCCACACACATACATACATACATACATACATACATACATACATACATACATACATACATACATACATACATACATACATACAGACGACGGGAATTATGTATATTGATACTTTGCGTACATTTCAGCAAGTTTAATATTTCGTATTTATTAAACACGGATAAGTTACTTATGTTAATTATGTATATTGATTCCCATTGTCTGTATGGATGTAAGTTAGGTGGCGCTGCGATCGATTTTGTATAAAAATATTAAGTGACGTCATTGTTTTATTCTTATATTTAAATTTTTGAAAAGGGAACGATGTACAAATAGGATTTGAGCTGACCCGCGGCGTAGCATACGCCGCTAATGATTTGGTGATGGGTTGTCTGTATTTATGTATGGAATAATGCACACAAAGTATTTCATAATAATTATAAATCCTCAAACCCTATTTGTAAATCGTTCCTTTTCAAAAATTAAAATATAAACATAAAACAATGACGTCATATAATATTTTTATGTTCGTTCGTCCGTCGATACGACGAGGACCACTCTAGTCATCCGAGGGTTTTCTGTGCGTGCGCAGATGGCTGATTAGGCCGATCCTTGCACGAAAGGTTCGGGAACAGAAGGGACAGGGGGCGAGTGCGACATCTCCTGGAGGGTTGACAGCATGGGCCTTTCGGGCTTGCCTCTTCTTTTCTGCGGCGGTAATCCGGTTTGCCTCGCATGACCTGGCACCTTCGTGGATGGAAGAGCGCCAGGTGGATCGGTCCATTGCAGCTTGTTCCCACGTGTCTGGATTTATGGCAAACGCTTTCATTGAGGCTTTCAGTGTGTCTTTGAAGCGTTTCTTTTGCCCACCGTGGGACCGCTGGCCATACTGGAGCTCACCATAGATGATTCTCTTTGGCAGTCTCTCGTCTGGCATTCGGACAACGTGCCCTGCCCAGCGAAGCTGGGACTGCATCAGGAGGGTGAAGATGCTGGGGAGACCTGCCTTGGTCAGTACCACTGTGTCTGGAATTTTGTTCTGCCACTTATGCCGAGAATCTTCCTGAGGCTTGTTATATGAAAGTGGTTCAGCTTTCTTGCATGGCGCTGATAAACAGTCCAAGTTTCACAAGCATAAAGCAGTGTGGGGAGCACCACTGCCCTGTACACTTTCAGCTTGGTCTGGATGGTAATGCCTCTTCTGTTCCAGACATTAGGGTACAACCTGCCAAAAGTGGAGCTGGCTCTGGCAATTCTGACGTTCACTTCGTCATCGATGGTGACATTTTGAGACAGTGTGCTGCCTATGTATGTGAACCGGTGCACTGTATTGAGTCTCTGGCCGTTGACAGTGATGTTGGGCTCTACGTAGGGTCTTCCAGGCGCAGGCTGATGGAGGACCTCAGTCTTCTTGGTGTTGATTGACAGACCAAAGTTTGTGCAGGCACTGGAGAACAGGTTTACACTGCGTTGCATGTCGGCTTCTGAGACAGCGTTGAGGGCACAGTCATCAGCGAACAGCAGGTCTCTGATGATGTCTGTCATAACCTTGGTTTTTGCCTGGAGCCTCCGAAGGTTGAACAGCTTGCCATCTGTGCGGTATTTCAGGTTGACACCAACATCCTCGTCTCTGAAGGCCTCTGTCAGCATGGCGGAAAACATGAGGCTAAACAGTGTTGGTGCCAGGACGCAGCCCTGCTTGACTCCGTTTGTGACTGGGAAAGGATCAGAAAACTCCCCGCTGTCCTGGACTCTGGCCTGCATGCCTTCATGGAATTGTTGCACCAAGACGATGAATTTCCTTGGGCAACCGTACTTGGCCATGATCTTCCACAGACCCTCTCTGCCAACAGTGTCAAAGGCCTTGGTCAGGTCGACATAGGTGGAGAACAGATCAGAGTTCTGCTCCTGACATTTCTCCAGCAGCTGCCTGGCAGCGAACACCATGTCGATGGTTCCTCGCTCTTTTCGGAATCCACACTGACTTTCAGGCAGGAGTCCTTGGTCAAGGTGCACTGTGAGGCGGTTGAGCAGGATTCTGGCAAGGATCTTTCCTGCAATAGAAAGCAGGGATATGCCTCTGTGGTTGTCACAAGCCTGTCTACTTCCTTTTCGCTTATATAGATGTATGATGGTGGCATCTTTGAAGTCCTGCGGGATCGTCTCTTGCTGCCATATTAAGAGAAACAGCTGGTGGAGCCTTTCAGTCAGGGCTGTTCCCCCCTCCTTGTAGACCTCAGCTGGTATGGCGTCAGAGCCAGGTGCTTTGCCACTGGAGATAAGATAGATTGCTTTCTGGGTCTCGAGCAAGGTTGGTGGGTCATCCAGTGCTTTATTTGTGGGCACTTGGGGTAGACGATTGATGGCTTCGTCGTTGATTGTCGAAGGGCGATTTAGGACGTCATCGAAATGTTCGACCCATCTCTCCAAGATCTTCTCTTTGTCTGTGATTAGAGTGTTACCGTCTGCGCTGAGGAGGGGGCTTGATCCTGAGGGCGTGGGGCCATATACTTCATTCAAGGCGTCGTAGAAGTTTTTATAGTCACGCCTGTCTGCATAGCCTTGGATCTCGTCAGCTTTGTTGCCGAGCCAATCGTCCTGCATCTGACGGAGCTTCTGCTGAACAGTCTTGCGTATGTTGTTGAGTGCATCTCTCCTTGCCGTGGACTTGGGGTTATTGATGTATGCTTGGTGAAGGTGGTGTTTCTCATCCAATAACTGCTTGATGTCTTCGGAGTTCTCATCGAACCAGTCCTTATGTTTCCTGGTCTGGGGCCCCAGGGTCTCTGTAGCTGTGGAGTAAATCAGCTCTCTGAGTGATGCCCAGTCTGCCTCCACGCTCTGGTTTCCCGGAGATGTGGATTTCAAGCACTTTTCCAGAGCATCTACAAAGGACTGTTTGCAGCTGTCGGTATTCAGTTTGGCAACATTAAGCCGTTTCGGGGCCTTCTTCCCTTGCGGGCGTCGTTTAGGCTGAATGCGGATGTTGAGCTTGGTGATGATGAGGCGGTGGTCTGTCCAGCATTCAGCGCCGCACATGGATTTGGTAACTCGTACATCCTGCCTGTCCCTCTTCCTCACGATGACGTAGTCAATAAGATGCCAGTGCTTCGATCGGGGGTGCATCCATGACGTCCGGTTACGAGTGGGGAGGCGGAAGATCGTGTTGGTGATCAGCAGTTCAAGTTCAGCGCAGGTCTGGAGTAAAAGAAGACCGTTGCTGTTGCATTGACCCACTCCATGGTGTCCAAGGACTCCTTCCCAGGCAACGTTGTCCTTGCCAACTCTTGCGTTGAAGTCACCTAGCAAGATGAGTTTGTCCGCCTTTGGAACGTCGGCAATGACAGTGTGAAGTTCTTCGTAAAACTTTGCCTTTACGTCATCTGGATTAGTCATGGTTGGAGCGTAGGCACTGATGATGGTGAGGTGCTTCTTTCCAGCCAGTGGGAGTTTCATGGTCATGAGCCTGTCGTTCACTCCCTTGGGAAGTCCAGCCAGCTTTCCGACAAGAGTTGTCTTAACTGCAAACCCAACGCCTGCCTCACGTCGCTCCTCGCTGGGTCTGCCACTCCAGTAAAATGTGTAACCAGATCCTCTTTCACAGAGCTCTCCTTCTCCCGCGAGCCTGGTCTCGCTCAGGGCTGCGACGTCGATGCCATATCTAGCGAGTTCTTTACCAATCAGGGCTGTTCTCCTCTGAGGTCTGTCTGCATCGTCTCTGTCCAGGAGTGTGCGCACATTCCATGCGCCCAATATGAGAGGAAATATCCTCGTTTTCTTCTTTTTGTTTCGACCGCTGGTATGGGATGGATGACAAAAATGACTTGCGCGGTGACTTGGATTTAAGTGAGAAGGAGTTGCGCAGTTCGTCGATCTCACTCTCTCGCCCGAGGCCATCTTATCCAGCGGCAAGCCTAAGTCGAGACGGCTGGTGATGGAGACGGGTGCAGTGGATGGCCATGACGTCCTGTTAACAATATTTTTATACAATCCATACAGACAACGGGAATCATTATATATAATTAACATAAGTAACTTATCCGTTTTTGATAAATACGAAATATTAAACATGCTGAAGTGTGCACAAAGTATTTCATAATAATTATAAATCCTCAAATTCTATTTTTACATCGTTCCCTTTTCAAAAATTAAAATATAAGCATAAAACAATGACGTCATTTAATTTTTTATACAAAATCAATCGCAGCGCCACCTAACATAACCTAAAATATTATATGACGTCATGTCCGTTACATCCACACATACATACATACATACAGACGACGGTAATTATGTTTATTTGATGATTAATTTTTGCTAAAGACCAACGAAAAATTTCGTGTAAAAAAATTCAATCACTAATTTATGTATAAAATTAAAACATTTATGCAAATCTCCATTATTGTTCAGTTACTGATCATAACTAGAAGTTCAAGCCTACAGGGGCGGTGCGGGTGTGTTCAGATGTTTAAGAGTGGCCTTCAAATATAATTTCAGTTACATATCAATGTCAGAATGGATTTTTAAAAAAGCAATATAATTAGTTATCGAGTTTAATTTTTTTTTAACCATAGCTCAACTGTATTAAACACAAACATTGTGCTCACTGTGGTTCAACGATGATTGATTGCTTACTACATCTTGGGCCTCATACGAGACCATTAGCCATTCAATTTCTTTATTTATTTAACTATTTCACGTTTCATATATCGTTTGTAACATTTAAATATGTGCTCATTAGGCTTGTTATCATTTTTATTTTAAAGTCCTCTTAATACTTTTTTAAATTATTTTTCTAAAAATGTATTATTATTATTTTTTTATTTCATGCCGCTCATCCATCATTAAAAGGGGTTTTGAATAAGGTATGAAAAAGAAAGCCTGAAAAAGACAAAAAACAAAGTATAGCCTAGCTATTTGCGGATACGTTTGTTGTTATCTTGCGTCTTTCTTAGGCCCACGTACGCCATATTCCATTATCCTTTGTTCTTCTAGACTGATAGCAGTCCCACACACTTTTTCAAACATGATTTTCAAGGAAGGCTTCATTTATTGCTTCGTATATTTTCATGGAGCATTCTCTCTGGCTTGCATGTATTGTACAGATAATTATGCGGACCTTAGTTATCATTTTGTCAAATTTCTGGACACTGAAAAACTTTTGGTGATCACCAACTCAATATTCAAGGGATTTAATTAAAATCAATCAGGATAATAATATTTTTCTTTTTAGTCCCCTTAGATCATTCGTGTTTTGTTTCGGTATGAAAACGAAAGAGTTTCAATTTTGTTCCACAAATAGCGTCGTTTATTGTTCAATAAATTATACTATTGTGTATTATTAAAATTATTTTATAATGCATAATTTGATTAGTGAATAAATTTTTGTTTGTGTTTTGAATATCATTGAATTAAAGTATTTCTGAAGTACAATTTAAAATTTAAGGAAAAATGAAAATTAAGTTTTCAATTATATAGAGTATAGAATAGAAGAACCTCAACCCTATTTTTCTTTCTTAATTAAGCTGCTCTACATGTAAAAACTTATCTTATCTGTTTACAGACGCTCTTTCTATACAGAAGATTATTGCGTCCTACGCTTATCTATGGTTTGTGTTTAGTCCCGCATTTTTATTAGAGATTTAAATGTTGATAAAGTGTTGGTTTTCCTGGATTCTTCAGGCAACCCATTCCACGCCCGAATTCCAGACGGGAAGAATGAAAACTTGTATGTGTGTGTTCTTGCATACGGAATAAGAAAGGTGTTTTTATCCTTATGTCTATCTGAGGGTTGTATTAAGTTATCTTTGTGTTGTATTTCTAAATTAGAATTAATTGCTTTATGTATGATTACTACTTTGCTCTTTAAGATTTGTTAAAATATCAACGGTTTTATTAGGATTTGGAACCTTAACAAAATAAGAGTGAATTTTGCTGGGGATTTTTGGCAAAAATGGTAGAACAGTAATTGATTTCGATGTCCATTGATAGCTTTTTTTTGTATGTGTTCCTTAAAAATTCAACCCCCATTCTCCGTTAGTTTTAATATTTCTAAATACTTCTCCCTATTTGTTGTTGAATCTTCTGGTCGCCTGCTGTTGGTGCCATGAGCGATAACTCTCACTATAGTGAATTTATTTGTGTGGATGAAAGGCACGGGAAAGGGAAACGACTCTACAAAATTTTCCCTGGAGTTTAATCTTATCTTATCATATCTTATCTTATCTGTTTAAGACGCTCCAATACAGAAAATTATTGAGTCCTTCGCTTATCCGTGGTTATTGCCTAGTCTTGAATTTTTAGTAGTTTTAAATGTTGATAAAGTGTTAGTTTTAAATGTTGATAAAGTTTTGGTTTTTTTGTTTATTCTCAGGCAACCCATCAATCTACAAATTCCAGACGGGAAGAACGAGAATTTATAGGACTTCATTCTTACATACGGAGTATGGTTGATACATCATACTCTCAATGTCCCCAATGGTTGATACATCATACTCTCAATGTCCCCAATGGTTGATACATCATACTCTCAATGTCCACAATGGTTGATACATCATACTCTCAATGCCCCAATGGTTGATACATCATACTCTCAATGTCCCCAATGGTTGATACATCATACTCTCAATGTCCCCAATGGTTGATACATCATACTCTCAATGTCCCCAATGGTTGATACATCATACTCTCAATGTCCACAATGGTTGATACATCATACTCTCAATGTCCCCAATGGTTGATACATCATTCAATGTCCCCAATGGTTGATACATCATACTCTCAATGTCCACAATGGTTGATACATCATACTCTCAATGTCCCCAATGGTTGATACATCATTCAATGTCCCCAATGGTTGATACATCATACTCTCAATGTCCACAATGGTTGATACATCATACTCTCAATGTCCCCAATGGTTGATACATCATACTCTCAATGTCCCCAATGGTTGATACATCATACTCTCAATGTCACCAATGGTTGATACATCATACTCTCAATGTCCTCAATGGTTGATACATCATACTCTCAATGTCCCCATTGGTTGATACATCATACTCTCAATGTCACCAATGGTTGATACATCATACTCTCAATGTCCTCAATGGTTGATACATCATACTCTCAATGTCCCCATTGGTTGATACATCATACTCTCAATGTCACCAATGGTTGATACATCATATTCTCAATGTCACCAATGGTTGATACATCTTACTCTCAATGTCCCCATTGGTTGATAACATCATACTCTCAATGTCACCAATGTTTGATACATCATACGCTCAATGTCCTCAATGGTTGAGACATCATACTCTCAATGTCACGAATGGTTGATACATCATACTCTCAATGTCCCCAATGTTTGATACATCATACTCTTAATGTCCTCAATGGTTGATACATCATACTCTCAATGTCCCCATTTGTTGATACATCACACTCTCAATGTCACCAATGGTTGATACATCATACTCTCAATGTCCTCAATGGTTGATACATCATACTCTCAATGTCCCCATTGGTTGATACATCATACTCTCAATGTCACCAATGGTTGATACATCATATTCTCAATGTCACCAATGGTTGATACATCTTACTCTCAATGTCCCCATTGGTTGATACATCATACACTCAATGTCCCCAATGGTTGATGCATCATACTCTCAATGTCCTCAATGGTTGATACATCATACTCTCAATGTCACCAATGGTTGATACATCATACTCTCAATGTCACCAATGGTTGATACATCAATCTCTCAATGTCACCAATGTTTGATACATCATACTGTCAATGTCCCCAATGGTTGATGCATCATACTCTCAATGTCACCAATGGTTGATACATCATACTCTCAATGTCACCAATGGTTGATACATCATACTCTCAATGTCACCAATGGTTGATACATCATATTCTCAATGTCACCAATGGTTGATACATCTTACTTTCAATGTCCCCATTGGTTGATACATCATACTCTCAATGTCACCAATGTTTGATACATCATACTGTCAATGTCCCCAATGGTTGATGCATCATACTCTCAATGTCCTCAATGGTTAATACATCATACTCTCAATGTCACCAATGGTTGATACATCAATCTCTCAATGTCACCAATGTTTGATACATCATACTGTCAATGTCCCCAATGGTTGATGCATCATACTCTCAATGTCACCAATGGTTGATACATCATACTCTCAATGTCCTCAATGGTTGATACATCATACTCTCAATGTCCCCATTGGTTGATACATCATACTCTCAATGTCACCAATGGTTGATACATCATATTCTCAATGTCACCAATGGTTGATACATCTTACTCTCAATGTCCCCATTGGTTGATACATCATACTCTCAATGTCACCAATGGTTGATACATCATACTCTCAATGTCCCCAATGGTTGATACACCATACTCTCAGTGTCCCCAATGGTTGATACATCATACTCTCAATGTCTCCAATGGTTGATACATCATACTCTCAATGTCCCCAATGGTTGATACATCATACTCTCAATGTCCCCAATGTTTGATACATCATATTCTCAATGTCACCAATGGTTGATGCATCATACTCTCAATGTCACCAATGGTTGATACATCATACTCTCAATGTCACCAATGGTTGATGCATCATACTCTCAATGTCCCCAATGGTTGATACATCATACTCTCAATGTCTCCAATGGTTGATACATCATACTTTCAATGTCACCAATGGTTGATACATCATACTCTCAATGTCCTCAATGGTTGATACATTATACTCTCAATGTCCCCATTGGTTGATACATCATACTCTCAATGTCCCCAATGGTTGATACATCATACGCTCAATGTCACCAATGGTTGATACATCATACTCTCAATGTCCCCAATGGTTGATACATCATACTCTCAATGTCCTCAATGGTTGATACATTATACTCTCAATGTCCCCATTGGTTGATACATCATACTCTCAATGTCACCAATGGTTGATACATCATATTCTCAATGTCACCAATGGTTGATACATCTTACTCTCAATGTCCCCATTGGTTGATACATCATACTCTCAATGTCCCCAATGGTTGATACATCATTCAATGTCCCCAATGGTTGATACATCATACTCTCAATGTCCACAATGGTTGATACATCATACTCTCAATGTCCCCAATGGTTGATACATCATTCAATGTCCCCAATGGTTGATACATCATACTCTCAATGTCCACAATGGTTGATACATCATACTCTCAATGTCCCCAATGGTTGATACATCATACTCTCAATGTCCCCAATGGTTGATACATCATACTCTCAATGTCACCAATGGTTGATACATCATACTCTCAATGTCCTCAATGGTTGATACATCATACTCTCAATGTCCCCATTGGTTGATACATCATACTCTCAATGTCACCAATGGTTGATACATCATACTCTCAATGTCCTCAATGGTTGATACATCATACTCTCAATGTCCCCATTGGTTGATACATCATACTCTCAATGTCACCAATGGTTGATACATCATATTCTCAATGTCACCAATGGTTGATACATCTTACTCTCAATGTCCCCATTGGTTGATAACATCATACTCTCAATGTCACCAATGTTTGATACATCATACGCTCAATGTCCTCAATGGTTGATACATCATACTCTCAATGTCACGAATGGTTGATACATCATACTCTCAATGTCCCCAATGTTTGATACATCATACTCTTAATGTCCTCAATGGTTGATACATCATACTCTCAATGTCCTCAATTGGTTGATACATCATACTCTCAATGTCCCCAATGGTTGATACATCATACTCTCAATGTCACCAATGGTTGATACATCATACTCTCAATGTCCTCAATGGTTGATACATCATACTCTCAATGTCACCAATGGTTGATACATCATACTCTCAATGTCCCCAATGGTTGATACATCATACTCTCAATGTCCTCAATGGATGATACATCATACTCTCAATGTCCTCAATGGTTGATACATCATACTCTCAATGTCCCCAATGGTTGATACACCATACTCTCAGTGTCCCCAATGGTTGATACATCATACTCTCAATGTCTCCAATGGTTGATACATCATACTCTCAATGTCCCCAATGGTTGATACATCATACTCTCAATGTCCCCAATGTTTGATACATCATATTCTCAATGTCACCAATGGTTGATGCATCATACTCTCAATGTCACCAATGGTTGATACATCATACTCTCAATGTCACCAATGGTTGATGCATCATACTCTCAATGTCCCCAATGGTTGATACATCATACTCTCAATGTCTCCAATGGTTGATACATCATACTTTCAATGTCACCAATGGTTGATACATCATACTCTCAATGTCCTCAATGGTTGATACATTATACTCTCAATGTCCCCATTGGTTGATACATCATACTCTCAATGTCCCCAATGGTTGATACATCATACGCTCAATGTCACCAATGGTTGATACATCATACTCTCAATGTCCCCAATGGTTGATACATCATACTCTCAATGTCCTCAATGGTTGATACATTATACTCTCAATGTCCCCATTGGTTGATACATCATACTCTCAATGTCACCAATGGTTGATACATCATATTCTCAATGTCACCAATGGTTGATACATCTTACTCTCAATGTCCCCATTGGTTGATACATCATACTCTCAATGTCCCCAATGGTTGATACATCATATTCAATGTCCCCAATGGTTGATACATCATACTCTCAATGTCCACAATGGTTGATACATCATACTCTCAATGTCCCCAATGGTTGATACATCATTCAATGTCCCCAATGGTTGATACATCATACTCTCAATGTCCACAATGGTTGATACATCATACTCTCAATGTCCCCAATGGTTGATACATCATACTCTCAATGTCCCCAATGGTTGATACATCATACTCTCAATGTCACCAATGGTTGATACATCATACTCTCAATGTCCTCAATGGTTGATACATCATACTCTCAATGTCCCCATTGGTTGATACATCATACTCTCAATGTCACCAATGGTTGATACATCATACTCTCAATGTCCTCAATGGTTGATACATCATACTCTCAATGTCCCCATTGGTTGATACATCATACTCTCAATGTCACCAATGGTTGATACATCATATTCTCAATGTCACCAATGGTTGATACATCTTACTCTCAATGTCCCCATTGGTTGATAACATCATACTCTCAATGTCACCAATGTTTGATACATCATACGCTCAATGTCCTCAATGGTTGATACATCATACTCTCAATGTCACCAATGGTTGATGCATCATACTCTAAATGTCCCCAATGGTTGATACATCATACTCTCAATGTCTCCAATGGTTGATACATCATACTCTCAATGTCACTAATGGTTGATACATCATACTCTCAATGTCCTCAATTGGTTGATACATCATACTCTCAATGTCCTCAATTGGTTGATACATTATACTCTCAATGTCCCCATTGGTTGATACATCATACTCTCAATGTCACCAATGGTTGATACATCATATTCTCAATGTCACCAATGGTTGATACATCTTACTCTCAATGTCCCCATTGGTTGATACATCATACTCTCAATGTCCCCAATGGTTGATACATCATTCAATGTCCCCAATGGTTGATACATCATACTCTCAATGTCCACAATGGTTGATACATCATACTCTCAATGTCCCCAATGGTTGATACATCATTCAATGTCCCCAATGGTTGATACATCATACTCTCAATGTCCACAATGGTTGATACATCATACTCTCAATGTCCCCAATGGTTGATACATCATACTCTCAATGTCCCCAATGGTTGATACATCATACTCTCAATGTCACCAATGGTTGATACATCATACTCTCAATGTCCTCAATGGTTGATACATCATACTCTCAATGTCCCCATTGGTTGATACATCATACTCTCAATGTCACCAATGGTTGATACATCATACTCTCAATGTCCTCAATGGTTGATACATCATACTCTCAATGTCCCCATTGGTTGATACATCATACTCTCAATGTCACCAATGGTTGATACATCATATTCTCAATGTCACCAATGGTTGATACATCTTACTCTCAATGTCCCCATTGGTTGATAACATCATACTCTCAATGTCACCAATGTTTGATACATCATACGCTCAATGTCCTCAATGGTTGATACATCATACTCTCAATGTCACGAATGGTTGATACATCATACTCTCAATGTCCCCAATGTTTGATACATCATACTCTTAATGTCCTCAATGGTTGATACATCATACTCTCAATGTCCTCAATTGGTTGATACATCATACTCTCAATGTCCCCAATGGTTGATACATCATACTCTCAATGTCACCAATGGTTGATACATCATACTCTCAATGTCCTCAATGGTTGATACATCATACTCTCAATGTCACCAATGGTTGATACATCATACTCTCAATGTCCCCAATGGTTGATACATCATACTCTCAATGTCCTCAATGGATGATACATCATACTCTCAATGTCCTCAATGGTTGATACATCATACTCTCAATGTCCCCAATGGTTGATACATCATACTCTCAGTGTCCCCAATGGTTGATACATCATACTCTCAATGTCTCCAATGGTTGATACATCATACTCTCAATGTCCCCAATGGTTGATACATCATACTCTCAATGTCCCCAATGTTTGATACATCATATTCTCAATGTCACCAATGGTTGATGCATCATACTCTCAATGTCACCAATGGTTGATACATCATACTCTCAATGTCACCAATGGTTGATGCATCATACTCTCAATGTCCCCAATGGTTGATACATCATACTCTCAATGTCTCCAATGGTTGATACATCATACTTTCAATGTCACCAATGGTTGATACATCATACTCTCAATGTCCTCAATGGTTGATACATTATACTCTCAATGTCCCCATTGGTTGATACATCATACTCTCAATGTCCCCAATGGTTGATACATCATACTCTCAATGTCACCAATGGTTGATACATCATACTCTCAATGTCCCCAATGGTTGATACATCATACTCTCAATGTCCTCAATGGTTGATACATTATACTCTCAATGTCCCCATTGGTTGATACATCATACTCTCAATGTCACCAATGGTTGATACATCATATTCTCAATGTCACCAATGGTTGATACATCATACTCTCAATGTCCCCATTGGTTGATACATCATACTCTCAATGTCCCCAATGGTTGATACATCATTCAATGTCCCCAATGGTTGATACATCATACTCTCAATGTCCACAATGGTTGATACATCATACTCTCAATGTCCCCAATGGTTGATACATCATCTCAATGTCCCCAATGGTTGATACATCATACTCTCAATGTCCACAATGGTTGATACATCATACTCTCAATGTCCCCAATGGTTGATACATCATACTCTCAATGTCCCCAATGGTTGATACATCATACTCTCAATGTCACCAATGGTTGATACATCATACTCTCAATGTCCTCAATGGTTGATACATCATACTCTCAATGTCCCCATTGGTTGATACATCATACTCTCAATGTCACCAATGGTTGATACATCATACTCTCAATGTCCTCAATGGTTGATACATCATACTCTCAATGTCCCCATTGGTTGATACATCATACTCTCAATGTCACCAATGGTTGATACATCATATTCTCAATGTCACCAATGGTTGATACATCATACTCTCAATGTCCCCATTGGTTGATAACATCATACTCTCAATGTCACCAATGTTTGATACATCATACGCTCAATGTCCTCAATGGTTGATACATCATACTCTCAATGTCACCAATGGTTGATGCATCATACTCTCAATGTCCCCAATGGTTGATACATCATACTCTCAATGTCTCCAATGGTTGATACATCATACTCTCAATGTCACCAATGGTTGATACATCATACTCTCAATGTCCTCAATGGTTGATACATCATACTCTCAATGTCCCCAATGGTTGATACATCATACTCTCAATGTCACCAATGGTTGATACATCATACTCTCAATGTCCCCAATGGTTGATACATCATACTCTCAATGTCCTCAATGGTTGATACATCATACTCTCAATGTCCTCAATGGTTGATACATCATACTCTCAATGTCCCCAATGGTTGATACATCATACTCTCAATGTCCCCAATGGTTGATACATCATACTCTCAATGTCTCCAATGGTTGATACATCATACTCTCAATGTCCCCAATGGTTGATACATCATACTCTCAATGTCCCCAATGTTTGATACATCATATTCTCAATGTCACCAATGGTTGATGCATCATACTCTCAATGTCACCAATGGTTGATACATCATACTCTCAATGTCACCAATGGTTGATACATCATACTCTCAATGTCCCCAATGGTTGATACATCATACTCTCAATGTCTCCAATGGTTGATACATCATACTCTCAATGTCACCAATGGTTGATACATCATACTCTCAATGTCCTCAATGGTTGATACATCATACTCTCAATGTCCCCATTGGTTGATACATCATACTCTCAATGTCCCCAATGGTTGATACATCATACTCTCAATGTCACCAATGGTTGATACATCATACTCTCAATGTCCCCAATGGTTGATACATCATACTCTCAATGTCCTCAATGGTTGATACATCATACTCTCAATGTCCCCATTGGTTGATACATCATACTCTCAATGTCACCAATGGTTGATACATCATATTCTCAATGTCACCAATGGTTGATACATCTTACTCTCAATGTCCCCATTGGTTGATACATCATACTCTCAATGTCCCCAATGGTTGATACATCATCTCAATGTCCCCAATGGTTGATACATCATACTCTCAATGTCCACAATGGTTGATACATCATACTCTCAATGTCCCCAATGGTTGATACATCATACTCTCAATGTCCCCAATGGTTGATACATCATACTCTCAATGTCCACAATGGTTGATACATCATACTCTCAATGTCCCCAATGGTTGATACATCATACTCTCAATGTCCCCAATGGTTGATACATCATACTCTCAATGTCACCAATGGTTGATACATCATACTCTCAATGTCCTCAATGGTTGATACATCATACTCTCAATGTCCCCATTGGTTGATACATCATACTCTCAATGTCACCAATGGTTGATACATCATACTCTCAATGTCCCTCAATGGTTGATACATCATACTCTCAATGTCCCCATTGGTTGATACATCATACTCTCAATGTCACCAATGGTTGATACATCATACTCTCAATGTCACCAATGGTTGATACATCATACTCTCAATGTCCCCATTGGTTGATACATCATACTCTCAATGTCACCAATGGTTTGATACATCATACTCTCAATGTCCTCAATGGTTGATACATCATACTCTCAATGTCACCAATGGTTGATACATCATACTCTCAATGTCCCCAATGGTTGATACATCATACTCTCAATGTCCTCAATGGTTGATACATCATACTCTCAATGTCCCCAATGGTTGATACATCATACTCTCAATGTCCCAATGGTTGATACATCATACTCTCAATGTCCCAATGGTTGATACATCATACTCTCAATGTCACCAATGGTTGATACATCATACTCTCAATGTCCCCAATGGTTGATACATCATACTCTCAATGTCCCCAATGGTTGATACATCATACTCTCAATGTCACCAATGGTTGATACATCATATTCTCAATGTCCCCAATGGTTGATACATCATACTCTCAATGTCCCCAATGGTTGATACATCATACTCTCAATGTCCCAATGGTTGATACATCATACTCTCAATGTCCCCAATGGTTGATACATCATACTCTCAATGTCCCCAATGGTTGATACATCATACTCTCAATGTCCCCAATGGTTGATACATCATACTCTCAATGTCCCCAATGGTTGATACATCATACTCTCAATGTCACCAATGGTTGATACATCATACTCTCAATGTCCCCAATGGTTGATACATCATACTCTCAATGTCCCCAATGGTTGATACATCATACTCTCAATGTCCCCAATGGTTTGATACATCATACTCTCAATGTCCCCAATGGTTGATACATCATACTCTCAATGTCCCCAATGGTTGATACATCATACTCTCAATGTCCCCAATGGTTGATACATCATACTCTCAATGTCACCAATGGTTGATACATCATACTCTCAATGTCCCCAATGGTTGATACATCATACTCTCAATGTCACCAATGGTTGATACATCATACTCTCAATGTCACCAATGGTTGATACATCATACTCTCAATGTCCCCAATGGTTGATACATCATACTCTCAATGTCCCCAATGGTTGATACATCATACTCTCAATGTCCCCAATGGTTGATACATCATACTCTCAATGTCACCAATGGTTGATACATCATACTCTCAATGTCCCCAATGGTTGATACATCATACTCTCAATGTCCCCAATGGTTGATACATCATACTCTCAATGTCACCAATGGTTGATACATCATACTCTCAATGTCACCAATGGTTGATACATCATACTCTCAATGTCCCAATGGTTGATACATCATACTCTCAATGTCCCAATGGTTGATACATCATACTCTCAATGTCCCCAATGGTTGATACATCATACTCTCAATGTCCCCAATGGTTGATACATCATACTCTCAATGTCCCCAATGGTTGATACATCATACTCTCAATGTCACCAATGGTTGATACATCATACTCTCAATGTCCCCAATGGTTGATACATCATACTCTCAATGTCCCCAATGGTTGATACATCATACTCTCAATGTCCCCAATGGTTGATACATCATACTCTCAATGTCCCCAATGGTTGATACATCATACTCTCAATGTCCCCAATGGTTGATACATCATACTCTCAATGTCCCCAATGGTTGATACATCATACTCTCAATGTCCCCAATGGTTGATACATCATACTCTCAATGTCCCCAATGGTTGATACATCATACTCTCAATGTCCCCAATGGTTGATACATCATACTCTCAATGTCCCCAATGGTTGATACATCATACTCTCAATGTCCCCAATGGTTGATACATCATACTCTCAATGTCCCCAATGGTTGATACATCATACTCTCAATGTCCCCAATGGTTGATACATCATACTCTCAATGTCCCCAATGGTTGATACATCNTGATACATCATACTCTCAGTGTCCCCAATGGTTGATACATTATACTCTCAAAGAACTCAATGGTTGATAAATGAAACTCTCAGTGTCACCAATGGTTGATACATCATACTCTCAGTGCCCTCAATGGTTGATATATCATATTCTTAATGTCTCCAATGGTTGATAAATCAAAATCTCAGTGTCCCCAATGGTTGATACACCATATTCTTAATGTTTCCAATGGTTGATAAATCATACTCTAAATGTCCCCATTGGTTGATAAAATAAAATAAATTCGTTCATTTCGCTATTATTAGTTGAAATTATTAGAGAGGAATTAGGTCTTACGTGTGTATGGGGTGAGTTTAACAGTCGAGTCATCATTTGAGCCACCAGTTGAACTTTGATTTGAAATATTAGGAGCTCAGCCAATTTTATCTCATAACACCGTAATTAAAACAGAGATGATTCAATCCTCACGTAGATAAGAAGGTAGCGCCAAAAGTTTAGGAGGTTATTGTTTAAATTTCCTCTAGTAATTTTCGTCTTTTATTTTAGGTCGCCTATTTTCAAGAAGGAAACGGTTTCATCTAAGGTAGTTAGCCCCCTTTTACTTTGGTCAGCAATTGACCGAGTATCCCTGACAAAAGAAAGACTAACACATGAATAGTAACCACAGACGTCATAATTTATTCTCTTTATTATTGCAACTAGTGTATCACCCGTCAAAACTGCCGGAAGTTTTCAAAATAAATACACATCAGATTATAAAATAACGTAATACAGAACTTTCATTTATTTAAATTTATTTTTATTTTATTCATTTATTTCCCTATTGAACAATTTTATGCGGCCGTTCCAAAAGAGTTCTTTTTTGGTGCAGTAATTTGGTGCGCTGCTTTCTAAAATTAGTAGCGTCACGGACAGACATGACAGACAGGCGTGGCAGAGATTGCAAATTATGTATATTGATAAATATGTACAGTGTCACAATTTCAAAACATGGCTTCAAATAGCGTGTATATCATTCATTCAGTGGACAATAAGTTAATAAATTCAAGACAAATAAGATTGATTCAACAAACCCCCTAGAAAATCAATATTTAAAAAAAGTTGTATTGTTTCCGCATATTTTCTTTTAAATAATATTTCATCGTTTTATTAACGCTCCTTCTTTATGTTATAGTTTTAATAATATTTACATAGATTGAATTAGCATTTCATACAAAAGAACTTGTCTGAAAAAAGATCTTGAAAATAAAATGATAGAAATAATCCGACAAACTACCACAGTATGCTTGATGAAGTCAAATGTTTCAAGTTTTTAAATGTTAAAAATATACATAATCAAAATGAACACAGCAACCTCTCATAGTATAAATTCTTTTACATGATTAATGATTTAATGATATGAGATCTTGCACCTGTTACGAGGATTTAATGATATGAGTTCTTGCACCTGTTATCAGCATTCAATTATATGAGTTCTTGCACTTGTTATATGGTTTCAATGATATGATTTCTTGCACCTGTTGTCAACATTCATGGTATAGTTTCTTGCACCTGTTATCACCATTCAACTATATGAGTTTTTTGCATCTGTTATCAACATTCAATTATATTATTTCTTGCACCTGTTGTCAACATTTAATGACATGATTTCTTGCATCTGTTATCAGCATTCAATGATATGATTTCTTTCACCTGTTAATAGCATTCAATGACATCATTTCTTGCACCTGTTATCAGCATTCAATTATATTAGTTCTGGCACCTGTTATCAGCATTCAATGATATGAGTTCTTGCATCTGTTATATGGATTCAATGATATGATTTCTTGCACCTGTTGTCAGCATTCAATGATATCGTTTCTTGCACCTGTTATCGCCATTCAATGATATGAGTTTTTGCATCTGTTATCAACATTCAATGATATGAGTTCTTGTACCTGTTATCAGCATTCAATGATATGAGTTCTTGCACCTGTTATCAGCATTCAATGACATGATTTCGTGCACCTGTTATCAGCATTCAATGATATTAGTTCTTGCAATCTTTATCAGCATTCAAATAATATGAGTTCTTGAACCTGTTATCAGCATTCAATGATATGAGTTCTTGCACTTGTTATCAGCATTCAATGATATGAGATCTGGCCCCTGTTATCAGCATTCAATGATATGAGATCTTGCACCTGTTACGAGCATTCAATGATATGATTTCTTGCACCTGTTGTCAACATTCAATGATATAGTTTCTTGCACCTGTTATCGCCATTCAACTATATGAGTTTTTTGCATCTGTTATCAACATTCAATTATATGATTTCTTGCACCTTGTGTCAACATTTAATGACATGATTTCTTGCACCTGTTATCAGCATTCAATGATATGTTTTCTTGCACCTGTTTACAGCATTCAATGACATCATTTCTTGCACCTGTTATCATCATTCAATGATATTAGTTCTTTCACCTGTTATCAGCATTCAATGATATGAGTTCTTGCACCTGTTATCATGCATTCAACGATATGATTTCTTGCACCTGTTGTCAGCATTCAATGATATGATTTCTTGCACCTGTTATCGCCATTCAATGATATGAGTTTTTGCATCTGTTATCACCATTCAATGATATGAGTTCTTGTACCTGTTATCAGCATTCAATGATATGAGTTCTTGCACCTGTTATCAGCATTCAATGGCATGATTTCTTGCACCTGTTATCAGTATTCAATGTTATGACTTCTTGCACCTGTTATCAGCATTCAATGACATCATTTCGTGCACCTGTTATCAGCATTCAATGATATTAGTTCTTGCACTCTTTATCAGCATTCAAATAATATGAGTTCTTGCACCTGTTATCAGCATTCAATGATATGAGTTCTTGCACCTGTTATCAGCATTTAATGATATCATTTCTTGCACCTGTTATCATCATTCAATGATATGATTTCTTGCACCTGTTATCAGCATTCAACGATATGAGTTCTTGCACCCTGTTACCTCTACTGAGTCTGTGGAGAGCTAGCTTTCTCGTCGATAACGTACCCACAAAATGTTCACTAACTAATCATTGTGTCTTTAAGGATTTCTGAGTACAGTATAGTCCGTGATTTGTCAGGACTGCTATAAAGAATAGTTTCTCATTGTGAATTGCCTCTTTTAAAAGTTTGTCAACTCAGCAAAGACCACAGTTATTCAGCTACTACAGATTGTAATTTGTTAACAGCGAAGCCAGAAGTTTCAAATAACAGACACTCATATTTTTTTTTACTAATGGTGAATCTCAATCTGCTAGTAGTAGTCCCATCTATGTTTTATCTAAACTCAATGTGCTGGGAGAATTTACAGCCAAATAACATCTAAACTCCATTTGGCGGGAAAAGTTTCATCTAAATTTTATCTAAAGATAGATGTCAACTTTTCCTTATCTTAAAGCATGAAATTTTACAGCTTATATGGTAATGCCCATAAAAATTTGTGAGATACATTACTCTGTATAGGATTAACTTTGAGCAACTATTTCTTTACAAGTGTACATGTGGCTATAAAAAAGACTCTTTAATGTAATTGTAGTATTTGTGTCTCTATTCATGTCATTACAAATTATATAACAGGGGGAGGATCTCCAATTTGTTCACGTGGAAACAAAAAAAAATAAAGATACAAAAATTGTAAATGACACCGGTTAAAAATGACGACAACTTATGAACAGTTTCAAGGATTTGAATAAAAATCTGTCAACAGGAAGTCAATGCTAGCGTCATCAAAGGTTTCAGGCTATCTCCAAACCCGACCAGGAGACACCAAGGTCAACAACTGGACAGGAGAAGCCATTAAAGTCAGATTGACACGTGCTTGCCACATTGTCGTTGTATCCATTGGAGATGCGTCAGCGCGTCACAAATATTCAGACCGTCAAGATGTTAATGGTTGTCTGGTTTGAACTGGACTGGGTCGGTTAGTGGCGGCAGAATGTGTGATCCGATGAGTCACACGTAACAGTCACATACAACAGAATGTATAATCCCATGAGTCACACATAACAGTTAAATACAACAGAATGTATGATTCCATGAGTCACACATAACAGTCACATACAACAGAATGTATGATCCATGAGTCACACATAACAGTCACATACAACAGAATGTATGATCCCATGAGTCACACAAAGCAGTCAAATACAACAGAATGTATGATCCCATGAGTCACACATAACAGTCACATACAACAGAATGTATGATCCCATGAGTCACACATAACAGTCAAATACAACAGAATGTATGATTCCCATGAGTCACACATAACAGTCACATACAACAGAATGTATGATCCCATGAGTCACACATAACAGTCACATACAACAGAATGTATGATCCCATGAGTCACACATAACAGTCACATACAACAGAATGTATCATTCCCATGAGTCACATGTAACAGTCACATACAACAGAATGTATGTTCCCATGAGTCACACATAACAGTCAAATACAACAGAATGTATGATCCCATGAGTCACACATAACAGTCACATACAACAGAATGTATGATCCCATGAGTCACACAAAGCAGTCAAATACAACAGAATGTATGATCCCATGAGTCACACATAACAGTCACATACAACAGAATGTATGATCCCATGAGTCACACAAAGCAGTCAAATACAACAGAATGTATGATCCCATGAGTCATACATAACAGTCACATACAACAGAATGTATGATCCCAAGAGTCACACACAACAGTCACATACAACAGAATGTATGATCCCATGAGTCACACACAACAGTTACATACAAAACATAACAGTCACATACAACACATAACAGTCACATACAACACATAACAATCACATACAACACATAACAGTCACATACAACACATAACAGTCACATACAACACATAACAGTCACATACAACACATAAAAGTCACATACAACATTCGCACACCATTTACTTTTACACATAAAATATCTCTGAAATGTTCTAATACCAAGGACTGTTTTATGTCCCAAAGTGACACATAATTTGTGTTGTTATTGAATTCATAATAATGTAGGGTACATTACTTTTCTGACGCTCTTTGTGTTCAGCTTAAGGCCTTTAAGGCTTTGTCATTTAATGGCGAAAATTTATTAATAGAAATTCCGATGTTTCATTTTGTCTCTCTCGCTACAGATCATAGGTGATTTTAATTAAAAATGAATTATCGAGGCTGGCTTGTTCATGTCAAAAACATTTTAACGACTTTACAATAATAAAGTCTTCTAAAAAAAATAATTAAAAAAATAATGCTTTTTTTACATTATACTGAAATGTATGTACTGTTTGATAACAACAAAAAAACGTGTCTAAATACATGACGTAATGAGAAGAATTTTCTGGTCTTAGTACTGACAAACAACATTGATATTAAATGCCAGGCCCTAACTGTTAAGGACTCTATAGTGTAGATGTGTTATCCAAATAACGAGCACATCACAATGATTAAGTACTTAAAATATTTTTTTTAAAATATGAGCACAATATTGCAAATATTAAAAATAAGCTGGGATCATACATAATGTAAAACAATAATACTCTTAAAGGGAGGCAACTAAAAAGTAAATCGCATACACTTCTCGTACGCGCTCTTATTTCTTTTTGCGGACGTTCTTATGTCATTCAGTGGTCACTTCCAAAATACTTCATAGAGAGGACATTCCTAATCATTAGGGGTAGATGTCCAATTTACGCTGGATATTTGACTTTTTTTTTAAATTCGTGAATTCAAAGTGTTAATCCGAGTACGTGTCATAATGACATGATGATGATCAATAACGTATTGAACAGGGACAGTGCAGATCCGATATCTCTTTACAGGGAACACAATTGAATGCCAAGGTCATTATTCAAATACGAGCAGCCATCGAATGTACATGGATTATATGAGGCAGTAAAAAAAAAGAAGATACGTCAATCAAAGATTCGTCTCTTATT
This sequence comes from Ampullaceana balthica, assembly GCA_944989445.1. Classification (NCBI taxonomy): domain Eukaryota; kingdom Metazoa; phylum Mollusca; class Gastropoda; family Lymnaeidae; genus Ampullaceana; species Ampullaceana balthica. The sequence goes on along the minus strand of CALYLW010001593.1, from coordinate 206,826 downwards.
TATGCCTCGGATCTCAATGCAACTCCCGTAGTCTATGCGAAGATGCAGTGTTACATGTGTAATAACATATTTTATCATTTATTGAAAACATTCATGTCATTGAGAGAAGATTCCATTACCGGTAAATAAAATAGCAGAAGAGTGCAGTATATATATCTTTCAATAAGTGTCTTTACCAAAGGTTGCTATTCAGATGAAGGCGAAATGTCCACTGAATCACGCTTTTTACCACATTTTTATTAACTCACTTTCGTTCCTGTTTGTTGGTTTGTCTGTCCACAATTTTTCAAATCTGCCAACGTGAAAAAAAACACTTCTGATGGTCTTTGAGATCTCAAAATTTTACCACAGATAGATCTTGGATGACAATGCTTTGTATTGAAATTTCAGATCGATCGAATGTATTAAATTATTGAACTTTTTAGTTTATCTATATATCATCCTATGTATTATCCGTCTGCCCTTGTTTACATTACATTCACGTGCCGAGTTCACACCAACCCCGAGCACAAAAACCATGTTTAACATCAATGGGAGATCAGTCATTTCCAGTATGTAAATGTTTGTCGGGCAGTGTGTATTATATTTGAACATAATCAATATTTCAAAACTCAGCATAGCTTACACTTAGACTAAAAAGAATAAAATAAATAGAAATTAAAAAAAAAGATTTTTAAAAACCACATTTTATAAGCGGACTAAAAAGAAGAAAATAATTTAAAACTTATAAGTTCAAGTACTAATTTGGTATGATTAAAAACGTGGGGCGGGTGTTTGGTATAACAATTAAAGATTTATAATTTAGAAGGCAAAAGAGAGATCTATAAGTGAGAGAATGAATGAACTGCATATGTTAAACCTCATAAGCGCCCGCCCCACGTTTTTAGTTTATAGTCATATTAAATTCGTACTTGAACTTATAAGTTTTAAATTATTTTATACTTTTTAGTCCGTTCATAAAAACGTGGTTTTTAAAAATCTTTTTTTTACTTCTATTTATTTAGACACCTGGCTTCACCGTTACCATCTGAAAGCACACTTTCACTTCCTCATATTTTCCTATCACCGTTTGCAGATGCGGATCCAGGATTTTTTGTACGCCATTTTGTTACACCACGCAGGCTATATGCATGTTCTGTTTTATATTTTTGTAAATCTTTCCGGCTCTTCCACAACACTCTACGCTTTATTACATCATCACCAAAAATAGACTTTTCCCCACATTATGTGCCAACTTATCTAACACGGGTCTCCTCACTGGCAGATTTACATAACATTGTTTAAACTTGCTCCTGTCGTGATACCAATAGGTGATGGATTTTAGTCCAGTGAATGATTTATTTTGCTTTGGCAGATATCGGTTTTATTAACTTCTAATCGATGAAGCTGGACTGCAAACTTCTATTTTCATATTGGCTTCTTCATGAAATAATATAAAAAATAATAAGAAAAACCCGTAAAAAACCAAGTTTTTGACTATAAATCCTTTATGTACGAGAAGTAACTAAAAGAATGTTCATTATAATACGCAGCGCCAGACCATCCAGAAATACAAAATTGCAGTTGTGTCGTAAAACATGTTTAATATAATGCGCACCGATCAGGAATATGTTTATAAAAAGAGCTGTCAATAAAATACGCACATTATTGCGCGACAGAAAGGTTGTTCAATATAATACGCACCGCGACGCTCTATCTCAAAAAATAGCATGATACATAGGAATAAATAAAATAATCTAAAAAATCAATAATTTAATTACGGTACATGCGATCGATCAGAAATTTTGATACATTGTTTTTATCATTGGTACGAAACTGCCTGCAAAATTTCAGCTCGCTATCTTGCGAGCAAGTGGGTTAAAAATCGATCAAAAGTTTTGGCGACAACGTCGGTCGGTCGGTCGGTCGGTCGGTCGGCCGCAGACACCACGAGTTAATATAAAGGATTTAAAAATAACCAGATTTAATTTCCGTCAACATCTCACATCGAGGCTCGGCCTAAGAAATGCATCAAACTGATTTAAGTCTGTAGTCCTTCACGGTGCTCGGCATGTATTTAGCAAAAATAGACAATTGATTTTTTTTCTCATGGTTCTGTTCGACAGACCTGCGCTCCCCGCCAAATTAGTTAATGGTTCCATTGAATGGTGACGTCCCGAACTAGATGTTGTTTCTCTGGCCGATTCTATTATTGGGGTTGGAGCGGCCGTTATATCCGGCTACCCGCGTCGCTTTGTTACCGGCCGTGCTCAGTTCGTAAGACTCCGTTGAAATCCCCGTGATAGGGGTACGGGAGTAGGCGGCGGAGGAATACTCTCGCGATCTTACACTTCCGCTGTACATGAGCTGGCGGTTGTTGGGCCCGGTCTGTGCCGGGCAGAGCTTGAGGTTGCGGAGACATTGGAGGTTGACGCTGAAGAGAAGGAAGATGTACGGGTTGGCGGCTGAGTTGGCCACGGCTATGCCACCGAGGAGCGCGTAGATGTGCGGCTTCAAGATGTTGAAGTCGCCGTAGGACATGAGCATCTCGGCAAAAAAGTAGGGCAGCCCGCAGACGATGAAACACGAGACGATGACCACGGTCATCCGCAGGGTCTTGAGCTTGGCGCTGTGGAGCGTTGCTGAGGTCGTGTTGCTGGTCAGGTGGATCTTGCCGGGCTTAAAACTCTGACGCTTCGTGGTCCGACTGTCCGAGGCCTTGCGGGCGATCTTCAGAAAGATCCGAATGTAGCAGACGCATAGGATGATGAGGGGGATGAAGAAGTTGACGAGGGCGGCGTAGGTGAGGAACGCCTGGCGGTGGATCATGGCCTTGAACCGGAAGATGTTCTCACAGACAGTTCGGTTTCTCGTGTCGTCATAGCGGACGTGGAACACGTAGAGGAGTGGAGTCGAACAGAGGATTGCCACGCCCCATCCGATGGACACCATCACAAGGACCTGGAAAGTGATATGAGATAATGTTTAAAGAATGATCATTGATCATTTGAAAGATTCACATTAACGTAAATATAATGCTAACCATTAACCAACGAGCATAAAAAACAACTGAAAAGATATATTAAAAATTTAAAATCTGAAGTTGTGCAATATTTGATAGTTTTTCCGTCAACGTTATGGATAAATTTGAAAGAGAATAATTCGTGTTGAGGTTAATAGTAAATTCTTTGGTTTGTAGATTCTGTTTGTAATGCATTAGCTTTGCGAACTCGGGATTGGAGAACACCGACAGCCAATCAGAGGACGCATCTTTAAATGCATTCTATCAGCATTTACAAAACGTAGTGTTAACTTGCACGGTATCATCCCGTGTAAGTTTTTTTTTCTAAGTTACACGGTTTTTGCACATTCGCAGAGATGGTTTTGTTGTCAATTATTTTATGGCGCGGGCGCTTCTCAGGCTTAACTAATTCAATTCACTCATTTTCTTACTCGTCATTTGTAAACCCTAATCATTTTAGCCAAACGCCTAAAAAGCGCCCGCCCACGTTTTTAGTCATATTACATCATAGTACTTGAGCATATAGAAGTTTTAAATTTTTGTCAATCCAGAAAAAGATTTTTCCTTCACAATTCTGTGAAAAAAATATGTTCTTCTTTCTAGTCGGCTTATAAAAACGTGATTTTTAAAAATCTTTTTTTTTACTTCTATTTATTTTATTCTTTTTAGTCTAAGTGTATGCTATGGTGAGTTTTGAAGTATTGATTATGTTCAAATATAATACGCATTGCCCGACAAACATTTACTGACTGAAATAACTGATCTCCCCTTGATGTTAAACATGGTTTTTGTGTTCGGGGTTGGTGTGAACTCGGCAAGTGAATGTAATGTAAACAAGGGCAGACGGATAATAAATAGGCTTATATACAGATAAACTAAAAATATCAATAATTTAATAACGGTACATTCGATCGATCTGAAATTTTGATACAATGCATTGTCATCCAAGATCTATCTGTGGTAAAATTTTGAGATCTCTAGGACAATAAGAAATGGTTTAATTTTACGTTGGCAGATTTGAAAAATTGTGGACAAACAGAAACGAAAGCGAGTTAATAAAAACGTGGTAATAAAACAAACCCGTAAAAACAAAGTTTTTGACTATAAATCCCTTATATATGAGACATAACTAACAGTATTGATTATTTTCAAACATTTACAGACTGAATCTGTCTTAACTCAACTTTGCATCATAACCCTTGTGGGGGGGAGGGGGGGAGGGGTGGGGGGGGAGAGGGGAAAAGTCTGGTCACCGATTCGCTTGACCGAGCTCAGAGTGACACGTAAAATGTAAACAAAAGCGCCCGTCGCTTCGTTGGGTCGCCTCAATGCGTCAGCTCAAAATTTCACGTGGGAAAAAAACAATAACAAACCGTGAATTTAAATTACATACCTCATATAAGGATAAACTAAAAATGCATTAATTTAATTACGGTACGTTCGATCGATCTGAAATTTTGATACGATGCATTGTTAGGTTAGACGGGTCCGTGTGCCAAATTTCAGTTCGATCGGATCATGGGAAGTGGGTCATTTTTTACTTCTGTTTTTCCGCCCGCCGAGCCCATGAGAGAGACGATGAGACGGCCGCGAAGTTAATATAAGGGATTTAAAAAGGCTTAAGAAGTGTAAGAACGTGACACTGATTGTGAGAGACGTGTTGTTGTTGTTACATTGTATGAGCATGCAAGGACGTGACCTAGTATGAAACAAATGTTTTGTGATGTGAACTGTAAGCGTGCGTGATCATGGACTTGGAAGAGAGCTGACTATAAATGTGCGGTTCAAGAGGCAACCGAGGTTGATTGCATACGAGCTGCTTAGGTGGTTGATTGTACAGTTGATCCCAGTTGATTGTATAGAGTGATTAAAGACAGTTGTTAACCAGAACACACAGTGTGTTTAAGTCTTGTTACTTGACTATAAGTTCTATTACACTGATCTGCTGGTAACTTAACTGATTCTTTAAATTTGACAGCCACTCCTGTTTTAGAAGCGAAAATTAATGTACACAATCAATTTCAAATATGAGTCTTTGGAATTTTTTTATGGCTGCACTTTGTTGGGGGCGGCAAATTCATAATTGTTAATTAGCTTCCAAAAAGGAAAAACGTTACGATAAAGATTAATAAAATAAAAGAAAAACCAAGGTAACAATTAATAAAAGAAAGGATGTAACTATCTTAAAAAATGTCAACGTTTATAATGACAAAACCTGAAAGTCCATAATGAATCTAAATTCTTCTGATACTAATGCTACTGAACTGAAAAACAAAGTGGCTGAAGTACTATAACTTGACAATACTGTGCTGGTACCTATAAATGGAAGGAATCAGAAACCGGACTAAAAATGAACTGATATTACAAAACAAACATTAATACGTTGTTGTTAAAGAAAACAAAAATAAATTGGCAAGAATTTCTTGTTAGAATGTTGACAGTATTAAATCCTGGTAAAATAGAATTTGGCTATTCGCGGTCACAGAGGGGATTATACTAGTGCAAATATCGTCATTATTCTGGAACTGATGCTTCTCCTAGCAAATTCCGAGCCAGTGCTTCAAAAACGTAATGTGAAAAGAGGTTTTGAAAACACTTTTTTGACTGTAATGAAAAATGAGCTCATTGCGGTTATGGAGACAGACTTCACCAAAAATGATCTTACAGATACAAAAGACAAACCAATTATTATTGCTTTGTTTCGATAGCACTCTAAATATTTCACATGATGATCAAACAAGTCCAGTTGTGTGCTATGTATAGATTGAAAATGAGAAAGTAGACCTTGTAGAATATTTTAAAGATGTCACTTGAACAAAAAAATGAATCTGCTTACGACATTTCTGAAATGATTTTTTTTTAAAGTTTAAAGCTGATAATCTTAAAATAATGTACTGCTGAGACCCGATGTATGTTACAACTTCTTCATGTCTGGAAAGTATACAGGAGTTCACGAATGACACAAAGACATAAATCTCAATATCAAATTAGTAATTTGATCAATCATTTCATAAACCCTATTTTTTTACATGATGATCCTACTGAAACGAACTATTGTGGCTACACTAGAATGTTGCATAACTGACACAAACTACATCACGAAGAATTCAGAACAACGCGAGTGAACCTCGAGGAGGGGGGGCGAGAACCTCCAACGCAACGTTGGTCTCGAAACATGCGCACTGCGGCTAGCTACCTTCCCCCACCCTGCACCACCTTAGCTTGCCAACCATAATTGTGATTGGCCGACCCTGGCAAGAGTAATTCGTCAAGCTTTTTTGCACTCGTCTTGTACTTGTTCTAGTAAAGTATATATAGATGGCCGATTGAAATCCGTTCGTTCATTAAAGTGTATTTAGAAGTGCGGTTGTACATGTTTATCAGGATAGTGGCAAGGTGACGTCACATCAGGGTGATAAGGTGGCTGTGAAATGTGTGTGGACATACCGACCTTGTCAATAGATGGCACCAGAAAGTCATCACGTGTTAGGCCATAGAACTTCGCAATGACCATTATCGAAAGTACCGATAAAGTGCAGGTATATAGTTGACGGGGAGAGGTATGAGGACATTAAATGATTATACTGGCGGGAAGCATTACGGACATCGCGATAATATCTGCCTCACCACCATATGCTCCTTAAGTATTCATGTACTGAGCCTATTCTTGAGAGTGTATGACTACGTTTCCGTCACTAAGAACAACGGAGAGCATGTCGCTGCAGTTCTCCCAATGTTGAGAAACAAAGTTTACAGCCGTGGTGCGAAGTCATGTTTGAAAAGAAAGGGGGGGGGGAGAAAGAACGGGAACAAGCATGAACATTTTTTTAAAATTAAAAAATTATGTCTCAGCTGGGGCTTGAACCCAGGATCTTCCGCGTGTTAGGCGGATGTAATAACCACTACACTACGAAATGAATATTATTCTGTAAAGGAACAACGAAAGTGAACTTAATAAGCATTGTTGGTGTCGATGACCCCCCTCCACTCTCCACCATCTTTGATTGCCAACCATAAACTGATTGTCGACCCCACAGAGGGTCATTCGTCATGCTTATTTGCACATACGCGCTCTTGATTTGATGAATTATATATGTATAGATTATACGTAGAAAAACATTTAAGAAGAAAGTTGTATAGTTATATACAATGATTTTATTGCTGCAATTTATGTGAGGTTTTGGAAGTTGCATAAATAGGAAAAACAGATATGTTGGTAGACTAGCTAATCAACTGCAGGTTGAAGTTTTGCCTTCATATTAGAGCACGTTTGTCCCATGACATTGTCAAACAAAGATTATCTAATAGGTAAAAAAATTAATTAAGAAGTCATTCCGATATGATTTATTCAAGTTTATTATCTTATCTGTTACAGACGCTCCTTCTATACAGAAGATTATTGCGTCCTACGCTTTTATGTGGTTTGTATTTAGTCCTGCATTCTTATTAGAGTTTTAAATGTTGATAAAGTGTTTTTTTTCCTGGTTTCTTCAGGCAACCCATTACACGTCTGAATTCTGGACGGGAAAAACGAGAATTTGTATGTGTTTGCTCTTGCATACGGAATAAGGTAGGTGTTTTTATTCTTATGTCTATCTGAAGGTTTTATTAAGTTTTCTTTGTTTTGTATTTCTAAATTAGAATTAATTGCTTTATGCATGATTACTACTTTACTCTTGGTTTTTCTATCCTCTAGTGTTTCAAGGTTTAATGATTTAACTAATGGTCTTATTCTTGAAAGTTTTGAATATTCTTCAGTAATGAATCTGTTTTGAATTTGTTCTAGTTTATCAATGTTTTCTTTGGTGGATGGGTCCCATACGGAAGATGCATATGCTGGTACAGGTCTCACCAAAGTGAGGTATTATTTTATTTTATATTCTTATTACATCTGTAAAAGTTTCTTTTTATAAAGCTTAAGGTTTTGTTTGATTTTTTAAAATAACTTCATTGGCATGGAGATTCCATGATAGTTTCTCATTTATTATGACTCCTAAGTATTTTGCATCTTAAGTTTGGGTCAGTTCCTTTCCATGAATGAAATATTTTGATTTTATTTGTTTCTTTTTATTTGTTACTCGAGACCAACAGTTCACACTTTATTAGGCAGAGAGACATACTCCAGTTAGCCTCCCATTTTATCAATTCATCTAAGTCTTTTTTTTGGGGGGGGTAAAATTTTGCTATCTTGTTCTGATTTAATTGTTCTACAGATGATACAATCATCAGCAAATGACCGTATGGCTATCGTCCAGTTATCGAGTTTTCCATCAGACAGAAATATTTCATGACCCCAGCCGCTGGTCGGGTCCAGCCATTATGGCGTAAACGTCACGTGATTTCCTGGAGGTGAACCGATATAAAACAGAACCACGAGGAGCCGAACCCATGCCTTGTTTTATAGTGACATCTCCGATTCCTCGCGTTGATTGGGTCATTAATTGTCCAGTGGGCTGAGGCCAGTTGTTCCTCACAACCAAGCCATCCATGAACAAGTTCGCTTCTCAGATATTTCCTCACTGCAATTTGATTGCCGTCAAATGTCCTTGGATTTTAGTTTCCCTTTTTTTAAACACAGTTCTCTCGGTGTTTGCCTAGATGGAGGATTTGGGAAAGAGCCTTTTTCAAATTAGTGTTTGTTCATTGAACAGAAACATAATTTAAGGCACCGTTGAAGCTGGTTTAAAAAAATGTAATTTTAGCCAAGAGAAGCACTGATAAGATACGGTTACATTTAGGCAAGGGTTAAAGCTGATTAATTTCAGGTTAAATTTTAGAAAAGGTTGACGCTAGTTAACATATATTTAAATCCTAGCCAAAGGTTAACTCTTGTTAAATAAATATTTTTAAATGAAACCTGGAACTAAATAATTTTAAATCAATTTTCAATCACGGAATGCTCATGTTTTACATCTTATCTTTGGCATTTTTTGCATGAAACCAATTTTTAGAGATAAAATAAGGAGGGATTATAAAATAAAATACTGGTCAAACTATAAGTAGTGGGCAATAAGCCAATAATAAATTGCTCTGAATGAGAGTCTCTAATCTCACAGACCTGATTCAATTCTTCCTTCTCTGAATCTATGAGTGTGAGGGATGTGTTGTGAAACCAAATTCGGCATTATTTACTTAATACATGTCTTGCTGTAATAGAGTTGACAAACATATATATATATATATATATATATATATATATATATATATATATATATATATATATATATATATATATTATATATATATATATATATATATATATATATATATATATATATATATATATATAATTCGACAGAAATAAGGACAAGCTGAAGTACAAGACGCGAGCAAACAAGCATGACGAATAACCCTCGCTAGGGTCGACCAATCACAGTAATGGTTGGCAACCAAGGATGGCGCAAAAGCGGGGTGGGGGTGGTGGCCTGTCTCGAGACCAACAATACGTCTTGTGTTCACTTGCGTTGTTCTCATTTCTTCGTGCTGCTGTTTGTGTCTGGTCTCCCCACAACCACTTTTTCCTTATACTATCTATGAGCAAGTCAGCGGCGTATGCTACGCCGTGGGTCATATCGTGTACAGGTGTATAATGCAAATACCCAAGTTCTTAATTTTTTATTACAATTATTCAGCAAAAATATTCATTTCCTTATTTTTATTCAGTTCACTTTTTAAAAAAAAGAAAAAAAAAGAAATGCCATGTAATAGAGATGAGACACCTCTGATAAACCGAGCCATTCAGAGGGGACGCCTTGATTTATTTCATCTGCACTTGACTCGGTCACACGGAAGACATGCGCCTGTCTCATTTTACTCCTTCATTTCATCCTCATTCGTTAAGTCCCTCCCATTCCAAACGTTTGGGATTTTCAGATCTTTCCGTCTCTCCGACTTGATATTTTATTTTTTTCAAGAAACTCGAGCGTCGTATTGTTTCGATCCTCTGATTCGGTTTTTTCTTTAAAGAATAACATTTATATTTTTCAACATTTGCCATGGTCGATATGAAACAATTCTGATATTTATAGTTTTAAAATTTTGGGGACCAAGAATTGGTGATAATAGTTGGAAATACACGTTATTGTTGTATGACAGTAAACCGAAGATTTTTTACAATATTAAAACACAAGCCTTTTCAAAATAGTGAACCGATCTTTTAAAAATAGTGAAACACAAGCTTTTCAAACCTTAACAAAATAGTGAACCGAAGACCTTTCTTTGCTAGCATTTTTACAAAACGTAAATAGCTAAGTTAATGTCTGAATTTTAAAAAAATATTAGAAATTGATTTATTTTACAAATTATTTCAAATGTATTTGAATTAAAACAACATTTTAAAAAATGCTGTTATGATTTTTTTAAAATAAATTGAACTTCATCGGCATTAATAAGATGAAATACGATTGCGGCGTAATGGACGGATGGGGCAACCAAACACTTTGAACTCATTTTAAAATGCAATTCCGTACATCCGCGATCACTAATCTTATTTGTGGTTTTATTCTGTCAAGTTCAAAAGTATAAAAGGGGAGATAATACTGTAACATGTTCTTAAGATACAAGAAAGAACGAACTCTTCTTTTGTATTCCAAGGAAAATCCCGAATCCCACTTTGATTGTGTGTGTAGAGTTGTAGAACAAATTGAATTTAGCAAGTCTGTGATCTGACACTGAGACGGCGTAAACAAAGTGTGTCACTGAATTGTTTTAACGTATAATTTTTATGTGTATTTACCTCAGGGTAATAATTAGCTTGTCAGTGGCTAATTTGTCGAAATTATTTTTAAGCTAATGTTTTAGATCAAAAGGAATTGAGACGTTATTTAAAGGAGCCATTAATGTATCATATTCAAAACTAGGTCAAACTGCTTCTTGTTCTAAACTAGGTCAAACAGCTTCCCATTCAAAACTTGTTTGAACTGCTTCCCTTTCAAAACTAGGTCAACGAGCTTCCTATTCAAAACTAGGTCAAACTGCTTCCTCTTCTCAAGACCTCTCACTCCCCTCCTGGTATCCTTTTATTTTAATGTTGACTTTGTTGAGTGAAACAAAGTTGGTTGTTAGTGTTTTTCCATTGGTTGTTTTTTTAAAATCATGTTTTGCTGTAACTTCGATTTAGACATGACTGTATCTCTGAGTTTGCACTGCAGGCAAATATAACAGCTAATGTAGTTTTCATTACACTGCACCTGTTTTCTTTTATATATAAAATAAACGACAACTTCTTCTATGTAAGAGGGTTTTTCTACATTACAAGTTCATCTCTATTCTAGGATTCTTATTGACCTAATTACCAACAAGTGCCCATTACTCGATCGTAAGTGAATCTCTCTGTTGTATGCCGTCTGCATTCTGTATTTATTTCCGCCACGCTCACAGCGAAAAATGGGTTGGCAATTGTACGCTAAAAACTGGAGTTTTTCTTTTTCTTTTGTTTTTGTGTGTGCTTACAAGAGATGATGATTAACTCAAGCACGCCTCTATCGCAATCAATTAATTATCTTTATTGAACCCGAGTTGTCTCAATATTTTCTAGCACGAGAAAAACTGTGATGCCCCATCGAGGAGTAGACAAGGCGTTTTTAGACGGTTGCATTATTTGATGTGAGCAACAGTATTTTATACAATAAACATACCACTGTGCAGATAATAGTTGATGGTTACAATAAATTTGAAGTAACAAACATGACCACTGTATAAATAAACATTATTATCATATTTTTAAATATGTTAAACTATTTTTAAAAGAATATCTTTTAATTATCTAAGTTCCATTTTTTTCAACAATCTTATTGAAATATAATTAAATAGCGTAAAATTTAGAGTTTCCATTTTCACTAAATAGGCTTTGAGCCTGTAACGGGATATTAGTAAGAACAAGTTTGAAGTTTAAAAAAAATATTTGTAATCTAATTTCTTATCAATTTGTATAGCCGAGGGGATCACTGCCAATTTGTTTTTAAACAGAAATATTCAAAGATTCAAATATTTAAAGATTCAAATTCAAAGATTCAAATATTCAAATATTCAAAGATTCAAAGATCCAAAGATTCAATGATTTAAAGATTCAAAGATTCAAATATTCAAAGATTCAAAGATTCAAATATTCAATTATTCAAAGATTCAAATATCCAAAGATTCAAAGATTCAAAGATTCAAAGATTCAAAGATTCAAAGATTCCCTCAGTGACAAACAAATAAAACAAATGTACCCAGTTTTTGAGGCTGAGATACATTCAAGATCCAAAATTAGTGGAGCTATAACCTTCAAATTTGCTTTTACAAGTATTTCACCAATAAAAGCTGTAAGAAAGTAAATAAACAAATTCTCACCTATTATTACCACGTTTTTATTAACCTGCTTCCGTGTCTGTCCGCAATTTTTCAAATTTGCCAACGTAAAATAAAACCACTTGTGATGGTCATAGAGAGCTCAAAATTTGGCCACAGATAGATCTTGGCCGACAATGCATTGTATCAAAATTTCAGATCGATTGAATGTACCGTAATTAAATTATTGCATTTTGTAGTTTATCTCTATATAAGCATCTCTTATCCGTCTGCTTTTTTTTTCACGTGCCAACTCAGTTAACCCCGTACCTCATCCCCGTGGTATTAAAACGTTGGACGGCGCTTATCAGGTGTTTGGTAAAATAAAAAGAGGTAAAAAAAAAGATTTTTAAAAGGGGAGTTACATCATTGAAAAAATTGAATAAGAAAGTTTTAGAAAGCAGTCTGAATATGAATTAGTGTAGTGTTTTCAATTGATAAGCGTTTGTGTTTGTGTTGGGTCTAAAATGCGTCACTTCCACACAGTTAGACCTGACAATCAATAACATATGGCAATCATGTAGCAAATTTTGCATTTAATGAATTTTCTTGTGTACAATAAAAGTAATATATACTCTATGATTTTAGCCATAGACTAAAAAGAGTAACATAAATAGTTATAGGACAGAATTTTTAAAACAACGTTTTTATAAGTGGACGTAAAGATTTGTAATTTAGAAGGCAAAATAGAGATGTATAAGTGAGAGCAACTGCATATGTTAAACCCCATAAGCGCCCGCCCCACGTTTTTAGTCATTTTAAATGGAAGTACAGTAAAAGTCCGATAATCCTGCATCCAACAGTCTGGAATGCCCGATAGTCCGGCATCGCTCCGGAAAATTGTAAAAAATTTGGTTTTCTCCAAAAGTGTGTCTTTAAAGCAAATAAAAACGCTTAAGAGCTATTCGGAAGTTTTCGGGGTAGTTCGGGGAAACGCTCGGTATTGTTCGTAAACAAATGGCCGGCCAGTCTCAGCTGTCACAACAAATACAGGTGCAGTACAGATAATCAATCACGAAGCGCCCCGTATTTTTTGTACGTTGTTGTTTTGTGTCCTTTCACATGGCAGTAAACTGTGTCTCAGTACTCTCTACTGTAATACAGTACATCTGTAGTGACGTACGTAACTTTTGAAACTGTTTATAAACAAAGTGAGTTTCGTTCTAACTGTACAGTGACCATGTTTTCAAAACTTAAGCCTTCGAGTTCAAAAGGAGAGAAACGAAAACACGTAACACTGACTCTCAATCTGAAATAAACTTTGTTGTATTTGCATACATTATTTGTAGTTTAATTATTAACCTAGTTGTTCTTATAATTACGATTTATGTATGTATGTAGTTAAAAAAAACAAAGTGCATTTGTTTTACGGCATAGCCTACACTAAAAAGAAGGGGCACCGCCCGATCGACCGGAATTTCCGATAGTCCGGCACCGAGCCGGTCCTGAACGTGCCGGATTATCGGAATGTTACTGTACTTGAACCTAGAAGTTTTAAATTATTTTATTCTTTTTAGTCCACTTATAAAAACGTGGTTTTTAAAAATCCTGTTTTACTTTTATTTATGTTCTGATTAGCAAGAACTAATAAGTGTGTCTTTCTCGTATGAGTTACACGTCCTGGACTCGCCCGGTGGTCACGTGCTCATTGTACGTATCATGTGAATTGGAGGTTAGACACAATAGTAAGAAGTAAATTAAATCTCTGGCCCATTTTATCAACATCTTTTCAGCATACACACGCGTCAGCTATCAAATCTCTGCGTTTCTTTGTTTATTATTTCTTTTGGCATCGCATCGTTTTTCAGCACACCAGGGTGACGAAAGAAAACTATGTTTAGAGCTGTGAAGCTGAGTGTATCAATGGGATTATATAACCTAAACAACCAGGCCGTTTAAGGCACGGATGGGAAATTGTTTTGGCTCGGGGCTATTTTGTGGTAGCGGATTTTAGCGGAGGGCCGCCCCGTTTAAAATAATTGTGTTCTTTAGTTAATATTTCATTTCATTTCAGAAAAAAAGTATTAATGCCATAAAAATCAAAGAATAAAACTTTTACAAAGTGTTAGTTTTATTAAATGTATTTATTGTGATAATGTCACATTATATAGACTTCTAGCTCCTGGCACATTTAATTATGGAATCAGTTTCATGAGACAAGTGCACTCTAGCACAATAAATTATTATTATTATTTTTTAATTTTAAATCAGGAATGAAGTTGCTTGTTGAGATGCTCATAACTGCCCTCAAGTTTATGTCTGTCCGGGAGCATCTGTATTAACTTTTGTTGATCGTCATGCAAGAAAACATTTGCTCACACATATATGTAGATACAAATATAGAGAACATTTTCCAAGCAAAGTGTTTCCCACATGGAACTTTTTCAGCAGACAAAGGCTTTTAAAAGCCAACTTCTGTCACGGTATTAAACATTTCCTTCATTCTGTGGTCTTAATGCATGTCATTTAGTTCAAGCTGGAGCTCCTCAGGTCCTTAATCAATATCAGCAGTGATAGGACGTAGTGATAGGACGTAGTGATAGGACGTAGTGATAGGACGTAGTGATAGGACGTAGTGATAGGACGTAGTGATAGGACGTAGTGATAGGACGTAGTGATAGGACGTAGTGATAGGACGTAGTGATAGGACGTAGTGATAGGACGTAGTGTAAGGACGTAGTGATAGGATGTAGTGATAGGACGTAGTGATAGGACGCAGTGAGTGAAAGGACGTAACAGCTGTAATGGAAAACACGACACGAAATTTCGGTCGTGGACATGAAGCAAATCTCAGTTCAAGGCGGTTTTCGTTAATGTCTCAGCGGGCCAACAAAACTTTTTTGCGGGCCGCGTGTGGCCGCACTTTGCCACCCATGATTTAGGGGCCATTAAAACGGAATCGAAAACTAAAGAGAAATATTACCGCCAACAAAATTGCCTCCTTGTGCGTGCCTTTGAAGTAAAAACAAGTGGTAACCTCAGAGCGGTCATTCCGTGGGAACCTCAGAGCGGTCATTCCGAGAATATTATTGATGAGATGTAAGGTGACAGAGGATACATCTGTGGGATCGGGGAGGGTGGGGCTGGTGTTGAGCAGGGTGTTTGGTGAACTCATGGTATTTGGTGAACTGAGGATGTTTGGTTAAATCAGGGTGTTTGGAGAACTCAGGGTGTTTGGTAAAATCAGGTTGTTTTGGTGAACTCATGGTGCTTGCAGAAGATTATTACTTCCTACGCGTATCCGTGACTAGAACCTAGTCATGCTTTTTTATTAGAGTTTCGTACATTGGTAGTGTGTTGGTGACCCTGGTTTTTTCAGGCAACTAATTCCACGCCCGCATGCCAGATTGGAGAAGGTCTTTTTTACTTAAAACGTTTCGGTTACAGCTCTACAGCCATCGATAATGTACAAGTTTACCGCAATCGGATAAGTACAGCTTTACAGCATTCAGTAATGTACGGCTTTATAGCCATCGGTAATTTACAGCTTTGTAGCAATCGGTAAGGTACATCTTTACGGGCATCGTTACGTTACATACTTTTGTGAAGACTCGCCGGCTTACCGAAAACTGCTTCCTGAGCGGGGCAGTGATGGCCTGGTGCCTGTCCACGGCGATGACCACTAACATGTTGGTGCTGGCGCACATGGAGAAAATCTGCAGCATCTTGATGACCCGACACATGACGTCACCGGCCAACCAGTGGCGGTCCATGTGTTCCCAGATCAGCTGTGTCAGACACGAGAAGCAGATGACTAGGAGGTCGGCTACCCCCAGGTTGAGAATCAGTGAGTTGACGCGGGTCAGTCTGTGGATGGCAGGACAAAATATTTCAATGCGGTCAAAGGATAAAAGCAGTTAGAGCCTATAAATAAATTTTTTTAAATTATTAAATGTAAAAATTATAATGTTCCAATAATTTAGTAATCATAAAATATACATGCTTTATCAAATGTTCATTTGAAATTTTTTAATTCATTTTTAACAAAAAGTTACTTGGATGTATTCAGTAGTTCACTTTGAGTTATGATTTTTAAAATATGTATTACTCCACGCACAATAAAACTGAAAAAATGACACGGAAACAATAACGTGGAAACAATAACATGAAAAAAAAATAACACGGAAAATATAACATTTAAACAATTACATGGAAAATATAACTGAAACAATAACATGGAAAATATAATACTGCATTTTAATTGTATCTAATGTCTGTTGCGCTTAACACGATCATTCAAATTAGTAACACAGCAAAAAAATCTAAAGATAAATGTCTTTTCAACGCCATTTTATCTTACAACAATCTTTGGAAATGGGCCGAATTCACCACGCCTTTTAGGTCACATTAATTACTGTAATTTATGTCGAAATTCTGTGAAAGAAGTACCCAAAAAAGTATTTGTTTTTGTAGCAAACATAAAGGCTTCATTTGATGCTTCTGCTTTTGCCACGAATTACAATAATTGTGAAAAATGTTCTCTGCAAGCTGCGCGGCTGAGCGGCCGCACAGATAGCTGACCAACGCCACGCAGCAGTTTAGAATAACCGTGCAGCAAATTTTGAAAAGGATAATACATCTGTGTTTGTGAGGCTGTAAAACTTAGAATAAAAAATGGATAATGTGGAACTTTGCACACGAGTTTGTTATTTTGCACACGGACCAACGAACCTTCAAGCGAACATTGGCTGTGAATATAACTGTGCGATTGAACATTTTCCGTATCACATTTCTTGGCAAAGCAACAAACAAATTTCATCGATCCTCTTCGGCCAATTAATCGGGTTCCTGAGGAACCATATTTGCCGCTTTATTACCAGCATGAACGACTCATGTTTATTTTAGGTGGTCGGCAGGACGGAAAGAAAGGGGTGGGGGCCAAGACATGACGAAGGGGAGAGGCGAGGCTTGGAAACGTTTGATTTAATGGCGGCATTAAAGGAATCTGGCAATTTGTTCACATCACATAGGTGCAAACGTTGGTGTGGGAGTGGGGGAGGGGGGAAGTTTCACGAGTTTCAAATCCTGACATCAGGGGAGAAAACTTGTGTGCGGGAGGGGAGAGATTCGGGGGGGGGGCGCTGGGTATAGGTCTTAATGATTGGCGATCTCAGATTGAGCCGCTGCTGGCATGTAGATTTTATTTAATTGGTTGTCTAACTTGCGGTTAAAGACTTGCAGATGGCAATGTCTTGTAAGAGATGTGGATAAACGGGCGGAAGTTCGAGGTAGAAGGGTGGTGTGGTTGCAGTCGCCTATCTGACTACTAATTTCACGTTTAGACATTAACAGCTAATTGGTGAAATCAGGGTGTTTGAGGTAGAAGGGTGGTGTGGTTGCAGTCGCCTCTCTGACAACTAATTTCACGTTTAGACATTAACAGCTAATTGGTGAAATCAGGGTGTTTGAGGTAGAAGGGTGGTGTGGTTGCAGTCGCCTCTCTGACAACTAATTTCACGTTTAGACATTAACAGCTAATTGGTGAAATCAGGGTGTTTGAGGTAGAAGGGTGGTGTGGTTGCAGTCGCCTCTCTGACAACTAATTTCATGTTTAGACATTAACAGCTAATTGGTGAAATCAGGGTGTTTGAGGTAGAAGGGTGGTGTGGTTGCAGTCGCCTCTCTGACAACTAATTTCACGTTTAGACATTAACAGCTAATTGGTGAAATCAGGGTGTTTGAGGTAGAAGGGTGGTGTGGTTGCAGTCGCCTCTCTGACAACTAATTTCACGTTTAGACATTAACAGCTAATTGGTGAAATCAGGGTGTTTGAGGTAGAAGGGTGGTGTGGTTGCAGTCGCCTCTCTGACAACTAATTTCACGTTTAGACATTAACAGCTAATTGGTGAAATCAGGGTGTTTGAGGTAGAAGGGTGGTGTGGTTGCAGTCGCCTCTCTGACAACTAATTTCACTGTTTAGACATTGACAGCTAATTGGTGAAATCAGGGTGTTTGAGGTAGAAGGGTGGTGTGGTTGCAGTCGCCTCTCTGACAACTAATTTCACGTTTAGACATTGACAGCTAATTGGTGAAATCAGGGTGTTTGAGGTAGAAGGGTGGTGTGGTTGCAGTCGCCTCTCTGACAACTAATTTCATGTTTAGACATTAACAGCTAATTGGTGAAATCAGGGTGTTTGAGGTAGAAGGGTGGTGTGGTTGCAGTCGCCTCTCTGACAACTAATTTCATGTTTAGACATTAACAGCTAATTGGTGAAATCAGGGTGTTTGAGGTAGAAGGGTGGTGTGGTTGCAGTCGCCTCTCTGACAACTAATTTCACTGTTTAGACATTGACAGCTAATTGGTGAAATCAGGGTGTTTGAGGTAGAAGGGTGGTGTGGTTGCAGTCGCCTCTCTGACAACTAATTTCATGTTTAGACATTGACAGCTAATTGGTGAAATCAGGGTGTTTGAGGTAGAAGGGTGGTGTGGTTGCAGTCGCCTCTCTGACAACTAATTTCATGTTTAGACATTGACAGCTAATTGGTGAAATCAGGGTGTTTGAGGTAGAAGGGTGGTGTGGTTGCAGTCGCCTCTCTGACAACTAATTTCATGTTTAGACATTAACAGCTAATTGGTGAAATCAGGGTGTTTGAGGTAGAAGGGTGGTGTGGTTGCAGTCGCCTCTCTGACAACTAATTTCATGTTTAGACATTAACAGCTAATTGGTGAAATCAGGGTGTTTGAGGTAGAAGGGTGGTGTGGTTGCAGTCGCCTCTCTGACAACTAATTTCACTGTTTAGACATTGACAGCTAATTGGTGAAATCAGGGTGTTTGAGGTAGAAGGGTGGTGTGGTTGCAGTCGCCTCTCTGACAACTAATTTCACGTTTAGACATTAACAGCTAATTGGTGAAATCAGGGTGTTTGAGGTAGAAGGGTGGTGTGGTTGCAGTCGCCTCTCTGACAACTAATTTCATGTTTAAGACATTAACAGCTAATTGGTGAAATCAGGGTGTTTGAGGTAGAAGGGTGGTGTGGTTGCAGTCGCCTCTCTGACAACTAATTTCACGTTTAGACATTAACAGCTAATTGGTGAAATCAGGGTGTTTGAGGTAGAAGGGTGGTGTGGTTGCAGTCGCCTCTCTGACAACTAATTTCATGTTTAGACATTAACAGCTAATTGGTGAAATCAGGGTGTTTGAGGTAGAAGGGTGGTGTGGTTGCAGTCGCCTTTCTGACAACTATTTCATATTTAGACATTAACAGCTAATTGGTGAAATCAGGGTGTTTGAGGTAGAAGGGTGGTGTGGTTGCAGTCGCCTCTCTGACAACTAATTTCACGTTTAGACATTGACAGCTAATTGGTGAAATCAGGGTGTTTGAGGTAGAAGGGTGGTGTGGTTGCAGTCGCCTCTCTGACAACTAATTTCACGTTTAGACATTGACAGCTAATTGGTGAAATCAGGGTGTTTGAGGTAGAAGGGTGGTGTGGTTGCAGTCGCCTCTCTGACAACTAATTTCACGTTTAGACATTGACAGCTAATTGGTGAAATCAGGGTGTTTGAGGTAGAAGGGTGGTGTGGTTGCAGTCGCCTCTCTGACAACTAATTTCACGTTTAGACATTAACAGCTAATTGGTGAAATCAGGGTGTTTGAGGTAGAAGGATGGTGTGGTTGCAGTCGCCTCTCTGACAACTAATTTCACGTTTAGACATTGACAGCTAATTGGTGAAATCAGGGTGTTTGAGGTAGAAGGGTGGTGTGGTTGCAGTCGCCTCTCTGACAACTAATTTCACGTTTAGACATTGACAGCTAATTGGTGAAATCAGGGTGTTTGAGGTAGAAGGGTGGTGTGGTTGCAGTCGCCTCTCTGACAACTAATTTCACGTTTAGACATTGACAGCTAATTGGTGAAATCAGGGTGTTTGAGGTAGAAGGGTGGTGTGGTTGCAGTCGCCTCTCTGACAACTAATTTCACGTTTAGACATTGACAGCTAATTGGTGAAATCAGGGTGTTTGAGGTAGAAGGGTGGTGTGGTTGCAGTCGCCTCTCTGACAACTAATTTCACGTTTAGACATTGACAGCTAATTGGTGAAATCAGGGTGTTTGAGGTAGAAGGGTGGTGTGGTTGCAGTCGCCTCTCTGACAACTAATTTCATGTTTAGACATTGACAGCTAATTGGTGAAATCAGGGTGTTTGAGGTAGAAGGGTGGTGTGGTTGCAGTCGCCTCTCTGACAACTAATTTCACGTTTAGACATTGAGAGCTAATTGGTGAAATCAGGGTGTTTGAGGTAGAAGGGTGGTGTGGTTGCAGTCGCCTTTCTGACAACTAATTTCACGTTTAGACATTGACAGCTAATTGGTGAAATCAGGGTGTTTGAGGTAGAAGGGTGGTGTGGTTGCAGTCGCCTTTCTGACAACTAATTTCACGTTTAGACATTGACAGTTAATGAACAAATACATGTAAAAATAAAACGTTCATACTGATCACACCGCCAGCTGTCTCAGATAAATTTATCTTTCTTGCCACATCATCTTTACAGAATAGAGCAGCAGACCTTCACAATTTTTTTTTAAAAATTCCTTCTTCTTCTACGTAAACGTCTGAAATCTTTTATTAAAAACAGACATAAAATCTATTTATCAAGCATAAACAAGCAAGTTAAAATGAAAGCGTGATGCTTAATGTCTGGAATCGTTCCAATATTTTGTGGTTAAAGAACACTGTTTAGGAGTCAGTTTTTTTAGTTTATTATTTTTATAGGAACCTGTAAACAAAGTTCATCTTTTGAGACACCTTAATGTCTCGTTTGTTAAATCCATCTGTTTTTCTTACAAACACATAATGACATCGGACTAAAAAAATCATCAATGAATTGATGATATACACATAATAAGTTGGTCTTTCGCTGCGTATTATAATGAACATTCTTTTAGTTACTTCTCGTATATAAAGGATTTAAAGTCAAAAACTTGTTTTTTTACGGGTTTTTTTTATTTTAAAATTTTTTTCATGAGGTAACGAATTCTTTTCTCTATTTGAAATAACAAAAATTATTGAAAAATATGTATGATTATTATTTCAACCTACAACTTTCGTTTGCGAATTTTTCAAATGGCGAAGTTTTCAATCAAGTCAATAAAGCTGAGTAAGCTTACAAGTTCCTTTTCAATGCTCATTAGAGAGAGCATATTCAGCCTTTTTCGTCCCATGCAAATTCTAACTCATTATATATTCTTTTCAACTTTGAAAAGGATCGCTCTGTGCAAGTTTTTTTGAGTTTCGCTTTGTGTTAATTCCTTTTTCCTTACCCTGAGCCTGGGGCTGGACAATAACTTTTTAAAGAGTTCTGAAAATTGAACTAATTCTGAAGGTAAGCAGTCTTCAGTAAGAAAATCAGAAGCCCCGAGCCTAGTGCTCTTTATGGGTCTTATCGGAAGATCCCCTTAGCCATCTGGCCACCAAAAGGACGTAACAGCTGAGGAACCCCCCCCCCAAAAGCGGTCGCTTCTGAAGCGGCCACCTGGGCATCCAGGACATACAGTCGAAGATGCCTCCCACTAAGTTGCCCTCACAAGGAGGTGGTGGAATTTCCTACTACGAACTAGGCCTGTCAACGGGTACCCGGGACCCGGGTACGCGTTGCCGTGTGATTACCCGGGTAGTAAAATTCCGCCCGGGTACCCGTGAAAATGTGGCTTCTATGTCTATATTAACCGTAGGCCAAGTTTCGGCTCCCATGCGGCTTTTTGTGTTTACATTGTGGCTTGCGAAACAATTTATCAAATGAAAATTTTTGTTTCAAATATATGCTGTGAAGTACTTCTAAGTAGAAATATCTGTCAACGGGAAATAAAATATGGTCCCAATAAATACAATGTATTTTCATATATCTTTTTTTTTCTCTCAACCTGAAACAGAAATCGCACAACACACTAAAAAATGGTTCTTTAAAAGAATCGTATAACGAAAACAAAAGTCCTCTGCCAAAAATAAAATAAAATGATGGACTGCTTAGAGATGAAATACGCTGTGTTTGTTAATAAAAAAAACACTCTTGCTTTGACTAACTTTGCTTTGAAATACGCCGATTGATACTAGCTAATATTGTTTATTTACCCCCTCTCCTCCCTTCACTCCTATAACCCACACCCCTTACATCCGCCTTACTTCTTGTGTTCATTAACACGTGGTGACCTAGAAAAACTGATGCTAATAATGCGTACAAGGTCGTCAGTATTTAAATTTAATAAATTGAATTGTTACTAACAGTTACTAACAGTGTCGGATGGGCAGACGTCGGCTGTGAGGATGGACTGCACAAAGATGAAAGATGCCGTGTTTGTTTTTTGTTCATTCAAACACCCTTGCTTTGAAACTAACTTTGCTTTGAAATAGCCGACAGTGGGTCACCGATTGATACTATCTATCTAATGGCATTTTTTCTACTCTCCCCTCCCTCTCTTCCCTCCTATAACCCAGTGCTTCTCAAAATTTTTTGTATTGCGGACCGGCAGGAATGTTTTCCATTGCATCTGGAACCGGTGCACTATTTTCCCTGTACTTACATGGTAGCGAAATGAATTATATTTCTTTTATTTTATTTACTTTTATTTCTTTCATTTATTTGCTTATTGTCAAAAATGACAAATTCTATAGGGTTAGTATTATTGATAGCAATTGGAGGATTATAATTATATTTTTCTCTCCTTTCTTGATAACTTCCGCGGACCCCTACTTTGAGAAGCACTGCTATAACCCACACCCTTGCATTCGCTTGTGTTTCTTGTGTTCATTGACACGTGTTTGCCTAGCTCAAAAAATGATATTAACAATACACCCAAAGTTAACAAGATGGGTTAGAAGTCGTGTGGAATCAGGCCAATCAAGTTGACAGCGACACTGCAAAATGCAACCATTGTAACTAAATTGTCTGTGAATGGTGGCAACCCAACGCGATAAAACGCCATGTGAATGTTATTCATAAAATTGATATTGATAAACAAACCGCCGATCCACCCAATATCAGAAATATTTTGGTGTCAACAAAAGCAGGACCACTGACCAAAGCACGATCACTTAAGATTTATCGCAGTATAGCATACGTCATCGCCCTTAGCATCGACTACCGACGCCAAGTGGATATTAACATTAAAGGTATGACACTGAATGTTACGTCATTGCCGTAGACATTTTGTTTGCATGTTCAGTTTATTGTCATTTATGAGTATGACGAATGCATTTACAGCAGGAATTGAATAAAAGTTTTTAGTGCATTATAGTTAATTATAGTGCATTAGTAATAGTATGTTACTGTAACTGGAAGCAAGCCGTTGGCTACTACTACTGTGTGAAATGAGGTGCATGGATGGTGGCTAGGTTGCATTGTATAGCGATCACGATGGGGAAAATTATGCGACGTTTAAGTTTAGAACGGGTAACCCGGGTACCCGTTCAAAATTTTCACGGGTACCCGGGCAGCTTTTTTCAACAAAATTGACAGCCCTACTACGAACCGCTACCACTTTGGTGCCATCCCGGCAAAGCACACGGGTCTCCATGGTTAGGACCGCCGCAGATCGGGGGATCATCAAATTACCTACCTAGGGTGCAACCCCCACTGGAAGGTTTCCTCAGAGCTGGCGTCCAATGCGTTTTTCGCGTCACTTTTTGCTAATCCGTACTGGCGCTCCTGGCCCTAAACTGGCACCGATTGCGTTGCTAGTAAATTGACGGGGACGAAACGGTTGCTTCGGATTTACCCGACCCCTTCTTCGAAATCACTTGAATGTTCTTCCATTAACTTGGCTGCTGCCCATCGGGTGGCGAAAGTGCTGAGCTCAGTTAGGTTTGTAAGAAAGCCAAATTTCTCATGGATGTATTTATATGCACCTAACCAATGTTTTTAGGGCTTTAGAAAGTTTGTCAATGAATACCAGAAATACCTCAATCTTAATTTTTTTTCCTCCAGGAGAATACTGTTTTGTTGATGTCCCTTTATCAAACTGACGCTTTCTTTTTTGTTTGATAGTATTGAAGATTGTTTACACTGTTTTTACCACGGACTTTTCCTTTCATTTGTCTTCATAGGAATAAAATTAAGAATGCTATTTTTTAACAAACTCAATGAGAGCCTTCCATTCTAAAATTGTTTACAAAATTTCAAGTAAAATAGCGACTTCCAGTTGTTCAATTTCCTTTAGAAATCCTTCTTCTTCAAGTCGGCAGTCACGGTGCTGATTTTCATTCGTTGCTAATTCTTCCTGTGCTGCGATATTCTCATGGTATGAGATATTTACAGACCTTACAGCATAATGTCAGGCTGACCATCTTGTGTCAGACAAGGCTTTGTTAGCATGTATCAATTTCATATGTTTTTGAAGTACCCGTCAACGATGAGTAAATGCAACAAGTCGGGTATAAAGATTTTGCAGAAGACAAAAAAAATCTGACCGCAGTAGGACAACCTGCTGCTCTTTTACCAACCAAATTAAAGGAATGAGCTGTGCACGGCACATAATGAGCTACAATGCACTTCTCACGAAGAATAGCCTGGTTTCCGTTATACTTCATACTCATTTGCATCATTGCCGTATGACTGTCCAAGGCATTTTCAGGGATTCGTACAAACATAATGGTCTGCATCTTTATTATACACTATAATTCATAAAAAGTTGGGGGGCCCTTAAAAATTATTGGGGGCTTTAGCCCGTTCAGCAACCCCCTTCCTTTTTAATCCACCATAGGGGGGGGGGTCCACGCATCGTGACGATGTGGTACGAGGAGGGGAGTGTTTAAGAAATGTGACGTCACATCAAAAACGCTAAACTTTAAATAAAAGTTCCACTTAACTATTTGATTGTTTACCATTTATTTAATTACGTTTACAATGACTTCACGCGTGTTACGATATTACAGTGCAGACTTACCCTAAATACATATTTAAATGACAAAAAATAATTTGCCACATGCTAATTTTGTATTGAGAAAATACGGCTTGGGGGAGGGGTGTCAACGTTTTTTTACGTCATATCGTAAAAAAGGGGGGGGGTCTAAGTTTTTGTGACAAAGTATGACGCTGGGGGAGGGTGGGGTAAAAATCGGCAACCTCGCATGACGTCATTTATGGACGGCCCCTTCAGTCGTGAAGGGGTGACACCATGAGCTACCGCCCCGGGTGACACCAACCCTAGTGACGCCTCTGCGTGTATGGCTCTCTCAGACAAAAAGTTTCCCGACCCCTGCTTTAGGGTATCAAACACTAAAATAATTAGTTAGCCTTTTTTTTCCGCTTTACTTGTCTCTGAAAAATCAGTCCAGGAAGTCATTGAGCCTTAAATAGGAGAATGGTTGGAGGAAGGAGACGTAAAGAACTTGATGGATTGTACGGTCAATGGGACTTTGGGTCGTAAATGCTGTGGTGACAGAAATGTCGAATATGGAATTCAGCTGTAAAGCAACGTTCACTACATGTACGCCATCTCAGAGGTCCATTATAGGCGATGTAACGGAGTAGAATTTAAAGGCCATGTATAATTATTATTAAATTAAGCACTGACTACAGGTGTGTGAGGTGTGTATATTTGAGAAGTGAGTTCAGCATTGTTTTCACTTAACACGTCACTGATTTCTCAACACAATGTGACCGAGACAATATGAAATCCACCACAATGTCTAAAAGAGATGAAGTCTGCTCTGTAATTGTTCTTTTAACTGGACTTGAATTATATATTTTGAACTTCTTGGCCTCAATTATTAAACGATTTAATCTCACACACCCTAAGACACACCCGGTCAGACACATCAGCGCAGACACACCCTAGGACTTAGGACACACCCGTCAGACACAAACCTAGAACACATTACTCACATACACCCTAGAACATATTAGCTCAGACACATAATAGAGCACATTAGCTCAGACACATACTAGAGCACATTACTCACATTACACCCTAGAACACATTAGCTCAGACACATACTAGAGCACATTAGCTCAGACACATACTAGAGCACATTAGCTCAGACACATACTAGAGCACATTAGCTCAGACACATACTAGAGCACATTAGCTCAGACACATACTAGAGAAAATTAGCTCAGACACATACTAGAGCACATTAGCTCAGACACATACTAGAGAAAATTAGCTCAGACACACCCTAGGACACACCGGTTCAGACACATTAGCTGAGTAGTAGGCTTGCACCCATCAGATCAGATACACCCTAGGACACGACCGGTCAGACACATTAGCTGAGTAGTAGGCTTGCAACCATCAGAGCAGTACACCCTAGGACACACCCGGTCAGACACATTAGCTGAGTAGTAGGCTTGCACCCATCAGATCAGACACACAGTAGGAGACACCAACTCTGACACATTCTACAGAGCCAGATCAGACACAGTCTATAGAGCCAGATCAGACACATTCTAAGATACATTAGCACAGACATGCCAGTTCAAATACACAATAGTACACCATTGAACAACGTAGTACAACACACCAACTCTCACTCACGTTAGGTCACGTGTAGACAATTTGCAAAAGTTATCATCTGGAAAATAAAACGCGGTCTCAGGCTTCTCAACTACAGCTGTTGATTCTAGATGACAGAGATCAACATTTCTCGGTAATTCCATATTTTCTAAAGCACCCACGCCCACACCTACACCCACGCCCACACCCACGCCGACACCCACGCCCACACCCACGCCCACACCCACGCCCACACCCACGCCCACGCTGACACCCACGCCCACACCCACACCCACGCCCACACCCACGCCCACACCCACGCTGACACCCACACCCACGCCGACACCCACACCCACGCCCACACTCCTATCACTCTCTGCCTCCCTAACATTACTTCCAGACCCGTATCAGATACGATCATGTGGAGCTACTCATCTACACTATCAGCGTTAACTCTCTTGTACTAAACTATCTCCGTAAGACATCACCAATGTCAAGTTTAACCCTTGTCTGCGGTGCTAACCCCAAAAGAACTCAACTACTGACGGCCTTTTAACAGCTGCAAACTTCGGTTGAAGAACTAAGAATTTTGTTGAACTGCATCAAATGTAGGTGAGTGCAGAGCCGTTCAGATGGAGTTGTGTGGCGTGGAGCAAATGTATCACTGAGGACTACTGTGGCGTGGAGCAAATGTATCACTGAGGCCTTCTGAGTGGTAGAGAAAGTGACGTCTCACTGAGGCCTTCTGAGTGGTAGAGAAAGTGACGTGTCACTGAGGCCTTCTGAGTGTTAGAGAAAGTGACGTGTCACTGAGGCCTTCTGAGTGGTAGAGAAAGTGACGTGTCACTGAGGCCTTCTGAGTGGTAGAGAAAGTGACGTGTCACTGAGGCTTTCTGAGTGGTAGAGAAAGTGACGTGTCACTGTGGCCTTCTGAGTGGTAGAGAAAGTGACGTGTCACTGAGGCCTTCTGAGTGGTAGAGAAAGTGACGTGTCACTGAGGCCTTCTGAGCGGTAGAGAAAGTGACGTGTCACTGAGGCCTTCTGAGTGGTAGAGAAAGTGACGTGTCACTGAGTCCTTCTGAGTGGTAGAGAAAGTGACGTGTCACTGAGGCCTTCTGAGTGGTAGAGAAAGTGACGTGTCACTGAGGTCTTCTGAGTGGTAGAGAAAGTGACGTGTCACTGAGGCCTTCTGAGTGGTAGAGAAAGTGACGTGTCACTGAGGCCTTCTGAGTGGTAGAAAAGTGACGTGTCACTGAGGTCTTCTGAGTGGTAGAGAAAGTGACGTGTCACTGAGGCCTTCTGAGTGGTAGAGAAAGTGACGTGTCACTGAGGCCTTCTGAGTGGTAGAGAAAGTGACGTGTCACTGAGGCCTTCTGAGTGGTAGAGAAAGTGACGTGTCACTGAGGCCTTCTGAGTGGTAGAGAAAGTGACGTGTCACTGAGGCCTTCTGAGTGGTAGAGAAAGTGACGTGTCACTGAGGCCTTCTGAGTGGTAGAGAAAGTGACTTGTCACTGAGGCCTTCTGAGTGGTAGAGAAAGTGTCTTGTCACTGAGGACATTTGTGGCGTGGAGAAAGTGACGTGTCACTGAGGACTACTGTGGCGTGGAGAAAGTACCTTGTCGCTGTGGCATCCAGAGCGATACAGCATCGTGTCACTGAGAAGAGCTCGATTATTTGGTCGTTGATATAACAACAGTACAGTATTACCTTAATCACGTTTATACGAAATTTCAACAGATTAACGTATCACGTCTTATGATAAGTCCACAGTAGTTTCCATGGATGATAAATTAAACTAGGTAAAGATAACCGCGACTGGACTTGAAATTTTATTGTTATAGAACATGGGAATTTATATTGCTATGTCTTGAATATCTACAGCAAGGGATCGTCTGGTGTTGGTGTGTGGTGTTTTGGAGAAAGATATGAAACATCAATCTGGTCGAGACACAGTGTTTGGGTGGCAGTGTGGGGAGACTGTGGATGGTGCGGAGACGAAGATGGTGGGGCTAGAGGGTGGCAGGGAGAATGTTTATGGTAGGGAGAATGTGGGTGTTAGGCAGACTGTGGATGTTAGGGAGACTGTGGATGTTAGGGAGACTGTGGATGTTAGAGAGAATATGGATGGTAGGGATAATGTGAATGGTATGGAGGCTGTGGATGTTAGGGAGACTATGAATGGTAGGGATAATGTGGATGGTAGTGAGGCTGTGGATCTTAGGGAGACTATGGATCGTAGGGAGACTATGGATGGTAGGGAGACTGTGGATGGTAGGGAGACTGTGGATGGTAGGGAGACTGGGAGACTGTTGATGGTAGGGAGACTGTGGATGGTAGGGAGACTATGGATGGTAGGGAGACTGTGGATGGTAGGAAGACTGTGGATGTTAGGGAGACTGTGGATGGTAGTTAGGCTGTGGATGGTAGGGAGGCTGTGGATGTTAGGGAGTCTGTGGATGGTAGGTAGGCTGTGGATGGTATGGAGGCTTTGGATGGTAGGGAGGCTGTGGATGGTAGGGAGGCTGTGGGTGGTAGGCAGGCTGTGGATGGTAGGGAGGCTGTGGATAGTAGGGAGACTGTGGATGGTAGGGAGACTGTGGATGGTAGGGAGACTGTGGATGGTAGGGAGACTATGGATAGTAGGGAGACTGTGGATGGTATGGAGACTGTGGATGGTAGTTAGGCTGTGGATGGTAGGGAGGCTGTGGATGGTAGGTAGGCTGTGGATGTTAGGGAGGCTGTGGGTGGTAGGCAGGCTGTGGATGGTAGGGAGGCTATGGATAGTAGGGAGACTGTGGATTGTAGGGAGACTGTGGATGGTAGGGAGACTATGGATAGTAGGGAGACTGTGGATGGTATGGAGACTGTGGATGGTAGTTAGGCTGTGGATGGTAGGGAGGCTGTGGATGTTAGGGAGTCTGTGGATGGTAGGTAGGCTGTGGATGTTAGGGAGGCTGTGGATGTTAGGTAGGCTGTGGATGGTAGGGATACTGTGGATGGAAAGGGAGACTGTGGATGGTAGGGAGACTGTGTATAGTTGTAAAAAACAGATTGTAATGGTAGAATTCGTTGAATTTTATCAACATATGATCAGATGAGAATTATAGAGAAATCGATTGATATAGAATCTAGATGGATGATGATTGAAGAGTGTGGCAGTTTGCCGTCAGAAGTGTAGGCATACACAAGGCCAGGAGATTTACATTACCCCACCCAATCATCTCTCCTCGGAAACAGCTTACAGTTGACCGGAAGACAGAGCTGTGAAAAATAGCGCCACCATCAAGGCATCCGTTTATCGGGTACACAAACCCAAAATAATTACACCAAAGTAATTTAACAAAGATCATTCTTCTAAAGTCTTTTCACTAAAGGGTTGATCATTTCTAAGACCTGAAAACGTCATTGCTCAATAAGTAATGTTCTATTTTTAGATAACATTTTAGCGGAACAATCTTTTGAAGCATAAATACAGTCGAATCACTATGTTCTCAAAATTATTAGCATAGTAAAATTACGAAACTTTTTTTCCTTTTTCAAGTCCAATTTGCTGTCTTAAATTAACGAAGAATTAACAAATAGCTGACAAAATACATCCTTCTCAATATACCTACATTTACATAGTGACTCGTATCTTTTATTAAATTT
Source organism: Ampullaceana balthica (assembly GCA_944989445.1). NCBI lineage: Eukaryota > Metazoa > Mollusca > Gastropoda > Lymnaeidae > Ampullaceana > Ampullaceana balthica. Next base: position 176,423 of record CALYLW010001593.1, on the reverse strand, counting down.
TTATGAAATCTGTCCTTAAAAAGGATAAATATAGCCCAAATATTTCTATTATTAGCTCTCCGCCATATTATGACCAGGCCTATTAATGAGTAGATTTATCTTAGACAAAATTAAAGTGAATAGGCTGCCTAGCATTGCGATGTACTTCATTGGAATTGTAATGAAACGAAAAGTATTACTTCAAGTGTTGATGAATTTTGTTGTACGTGAGGTGAGATTAGGGCAACCAGATACGTGAAAAGGGGGCAAACTCAGGTAGAGTATTGAGATGGGGCAGGTCACTCACGAGTGGAGAAAAACTAATCTTAATAAAATCATTCAGGAAATCTCTCTGAGCGAGTAAATTGTTGCCAGATTTCCTCAGATGACTAATTAATGTGGTTACAACCAGGCAACTCCATTAGATATCCAAAAATGATGGTTTCATGAAAGTCAGTGTGTATGTGATAGCAAGTAGGCCATACATTTTTTTAAAATACTGAGTATTGCTGTTTAAGAAATATTTGTTTGGTCTACATTTTATTATCAAAATGAAAATCTTTAGGCACCTCTATATATTTCAAATATTTCACAACAAAAAGTGCCTTGTAGTAATCAATAACTATCTTCAGTATGTGAATACGTTTCCTAAATATCCTATTACAGTTGTACAATGTTGTTGTACTAATGTTGCCGTGAAGTGTTGAGAGTGCAATCAGTCCAAGCAGTTAAATAGATTACAATACGCTTTACGTCACGGTGAAAGAGAAGAATAAATTTAACATATGAACTAATCATATAGGTTATTGTGTTGGACAGTACTTTACATTAATAAATTATGTTACAATACATTGCCTTTCATTATTTAACATTTAATTACTTTACATCACATTACTTTACATTTCATTACTTTACATCACATTACTTTACATCACATTACTTTATAGTTCAATATACTCGATTCAATTGCAAATGCAGTACAGTTGGATGCAATATCTCCTCAATGTGAAGGTGAGCAGACGAGGGCAGGCAGGAGAACAAGGATGACCACCAATCACGTGCTACCAAAATTGACCCCAATTATTTGGCGGCAACCAATACACTGGAAATAATGTAATTTATATAATAACACAATATACAGGACATATTGCGACTGATAGTGATAGGAGAAATGCACTAGAAATATTGCTATTAATGTCATGACAAAATATGCTGGAAAGAGCGAAGATGTAATTTAATGAATACGAGTCATCTATTTTTGGCAATGAAACAAGTCTTCCCACACATAAACATATCTCATACTGCAACACTTACTTATGTTATGTTTCTATTGACAGTATTGTATGGATGAATAAAACAATGCAACAACTCTAAAATTTCACGAATTATTTATAATCAAAATTTAGGAAGGTCACTAACTTTTTATAGATCAAAATATCAATGCCAATATATTAAAAACGTGATAAAATGTACACTTGATAATAGCTTCAGTTTTATTCTATTAGATGAGAAAAGACAATCAAGTGGCATAAATTTTGTTTTTACGATCTACTTTGTGGAATTTACGTAAGTTTTACCCATTGTTATAGCAATAGGTTTCTCACCCTTGCTATAATCATATCTCCTTCAGTTTTTATTCTTCGCACTCTAGTATTTTAGAGATAGTCCAAACATGATTATTGCTTTCTTGTAAACACTGTGTTTATTTAAACTTTAAACATTAAAAGTCCTAACTTGGTGTTCAATGATTTACTACACAGTTCAGAGTAAAGGTATCCAGCACATTGTTCGTAGCAAGAGATTTATCATACAAGGATGATTTTATGGACCCTATACTTTCATATTCTCTTGGCACATGTGTCTGAAACAGCAGTCAACAGAGATGAGATTTACAGCCCTACAGATGTGTGACAAGTGGACATAATATTCGCATGTTGTGGTTCGAGTTATGGAAGCGCTGGACCATACAGGCGAAACTTTTGTCGGACAGAGTGCCCCCAAAAATATCCGATAGAATGACACGGGTGTCACTCAACACGAGTGTTACTGGAAACATAACCCAGACAGGGTCACTTGAGTTTGGACACGTCACATTGACTGATAACTGGTAACAAGACAAATGGAATTAATGGGAGTTACCTCCTCATAAAATGATCCAGATTTATAATGCCCCTGCGAATAACAAAAAATCACTGTCTCTTCGAAATTCACTATTACCCAAGTCTCTTTGATTTGACTTTTAAAATGCAAGATTTCATTATGATTTTATTATATAGGGTTTTGGTTAACCACAGGGCCGGACTTAGCATTTGAACTAATGCGTGCAAAATTGTAAAATTGCGCCCCTATTTAATTACATTTCTTTTCTCCCCAAAACGTCGATTAGAACTTTCTCGGGGCTCGTTAGACCTTGACGGCGCCCATCTCCTCTCCATGTCAGCGGAGTCATTTTTTTTTAGCGATAGTCATTCATCAAAATTTTTATTGTGGCTTTAACGTGGGCAATTTAAATATTCTAAAAAATAATATTAGGCTTTTTATATTTTTAGCGAAAATTTAAAAAATCACTTTAATAAAGTAATTAACACAAATACTTGTAAATTAGATTTTACTAAAATGCTTCATTAAAAAAAGACAGTTAACATTAGTTTATACTCAGACATTTGTAACGGAACGTTTAGTACCGAGACTTGAGAATTAATTTAGAAATATATAGGCTCTTACTGAGTTCATACTCAACTGCTAATATAGCGACGTTTGACAATCTAGTTTGAGATGTTGTTTCCAAAATAGTTATTGCTTACTTTTAGTTTGGAAATAATACTTTCCCCGAAGCGGAAGTTACTCAAATTCCTAGAGCAACACTCAAGTTTGGAGCATATTTCATATTTGTTATGAATTTCAAAACTTCCAAAGATTAAAAAAAAATCAGTTGAGAATATATCCCTGATATTTTAATAGAAATTGAATATCCATTGATTATCCATCTGTTAAATCTTTGCAATTCGCCTAAATCACAAAAGAACTAACATCTTTTAGTTCATATTTATGATATAAAATCCAAAATTAACTGTAGTGATGATGCAGCTGAGAAAATCTTTGTTTTAAAGACTTGGTTGCAGTTTCAACAAGGTGGTAAAAGATTTCAAATTCGTATCTTTCCTGTGTATTCATTGTGGGCTCGACCTGATTTTTAATTTGACTTTTTCTCCAACGAACTCGATGTTCCTGTATCGAGTCAAATTTTGTATCTGCATTTATTTCAGATGCCATTTGCCAGCATCAACAAAGATGGCATTTGCCAGCATCAACAAGGATGGCATTTGCCAGCATCAACAAGGATGCCATTTGCCAGCATCAACAAGGATGGCATTTGCCAGCATCAACAAGGATGGCATTTGCCAGCATCAACAAGGATGGCATTTGCCAGCATCAACAAGGATGGCATTTGTCAGCATCAACAAGGATGGCATTAAATGGATTGTCTGATCTCTTTATTTTTTTTATATTTTTTTTGTAAATATTCGAAATTCTCAAAAGTTTTATTGCCAATGCAATATCATATTTTTGCCCTGCATGAGTTTACTAATGAGATTGACATGAGTTAATATTTCATAACATCACGACAGAACAATACGAAATGTGAATAGTTGTAGTTACGTAAGTAGTCCAAGTGCTTTATCTCTTATTGAACTATTTACATATTTGTTTTCTTAAATGCTAAGCAATGCATCATAGATTTGACCGATTTAATACCTCAACGATTTTCCCACCTGGTGTCACTGCGAGGTTTTAAGGTTAGTTCTTTAACGTTCTTGAAAAGAATGGGGCGTCTGAAAGCCGATGAAGAAAAAAATAAGTACCATTTTTAGACAATGATCTCTACAGGCTCTTCAAGTAGGCGCCCTACAATCCCTAGTAATAAAATAGTTATGTATCGTCGATTATTTAAAAGTATAATTGTATACGCTATACTATTCAAATAGGTTTAATGGCCACATTTTGGTGAATTGTTTTTAATTCATCTTTCGGATCGCTCCTACTTATTTCCATAAAATGAATTTGCATTTGCACGGAAAGACAGAGTGTTAGTCCGGCCCTTGTTAAACATTCACACTTTAGGCTTAAGTAATGTATATGTTTAACTAATTCGCTTACAGTTGCTATTATTGTATCATATCATTGTAGTGTGGTTAAACACACTGCCACTGACGTATGTCTCAGATAGACAACTCATCTAATCGCCGTAGTAATAACCGCACTAAAGTAGGTGCAGTCAGACGCTTCATCTACCTCACGCTTTCTCTCTCTGCAATTATTAGACGCAAAATTCACTAACTGGATATGTTTTTGTCAACTCACTGTAGTAGATGGGAAGATCACGCACTGCCGCCACCGGGAGATCAACTCACTGTAGTAGATGGGAAGATCACGCACTGCCGCTACCGGAGATCAACTCACTGTAGTAGATGGGAAGATCACGCACTGCCGCCACCGGGAGATCAACTCACTGTAGTAGATGGGAAGATCACGCACTGCCGCCACCGGGAGATCAACTCACTGTAGTAGATGGGAAGATCACGCACTGCCGCCACCGGAGATCAACTCACTGTAGTAGATGGGAAGATCACGCACTGCCGCCACCGGGAGATCAACTCACTGTAGTAGATGGGAAGATCACGCACTGCCGCCACCGGGAGATCAACTCACTGTAGTAGATGGGAAGATCACGCACTGCCGCCACCGGGAGATCAACTCACTGTAGTAGATGGGAAGATCACGCACTGCCGCCACCGGGAGATCAACTCACTGTAGTAGATGGGAAGATCACGCACTGCCGCCAACGGAGATCAACTCACTGTAGTAGATGGGAAGATCACGCACTGCCGCCACCGGGAGATCAACTCACTGTAGTAGATGGGAAGATCACGCACTGCCGCTACCGGGAGATCAACTCACTGTAGTAGATGGGAAGATCACGCACTGCCGCTACCGGGAGATCAACTCACTGTAGTAGATGGGAAGATCACGCACTGCCGCCACCGGGAGATCAACTCACTGTAGTAGATGGGAAGATCACGCACTGCCGCCACCGGGAGATCAACTCACTGTAGTAGATGGGAAGATCACGCACTGCCGCCACCGGGAGATCAACTCACTGTAGTAGATGGGAAGATCACGTACTGCCGCCACCGGGAGAGTTGGACAATTTGGGTGGATGCCATTGTGTTATGCCAATTTTTTTTATATTGAATTGTTTTTCACTTCTTATAAAATTTACAACAAATACTCCATCCATAGTTTTCTATCATGTTATAGTTAGTTAGGGATAACAAAATGTTTGTCAGATTATAACAAAGGAATCTCTTCATTTTATGATCTCGTTACTCCACTCCACCCCCCTCACACACATCCGAAATTAATTTCCTTTAAGTTTAAATAAAATTTATCATTCTCAAAATTTCATTTGCTATAAATGTAATAAAATAAAAACATGACTTATCCCCTTCCCCGCAGCCTCCCGCTCCCAGAATGTTTGGACACCTGACACACTACCTCTCAAACAATGGGGCCTTCTGAATGTTTGGACACACTGACACACCACATCTCAAACAATGGGCCTCCTGAATGTTTGGACACCTGACACACCACCTCTCAAACAATGGGGCCTCCTGAATGTTTGGACACCTGACACACCACCTCTCAAACAATGGGGCCTCCTGAATGTTTGGACACCCTGACACAATACTCTCAAACAATGGGGCCTCCTGAATGTTTGGACACCTGACACAGTACCTCTCAAACAATGGGGCCTCTGAATGTTTGGACACCTGACACAGTACCTCTCAAACAATGGGGGCCTCCTGAATGTTTGGACACCTGACACACCACCTCTCAAACAATGGGGCCTCCTGAAGGCCAAAACATAATGAGGGCTGCTAGGCAACAAATTCCTGGACCTGTCTGGTGGAATGTGTTTGGAGAGATAGTCTCCACTTGGCGCGTACAGGTGATAGACGTCTACAGAGATCCCATGATAGCACGTGTAATGTTATTTTGATTCCGTTAGTCCTCATTACCGCTCACATTATTTTTCTAAAAGATTTTCGGGGTGTAAAGTGTGTGTAAATGTTATAAAATAAAATAAGAAATCTTGAAGTTTTTAACTAAACAAGTTATTAACAATTGATAAAAGTTGGTCATCACAGGAGTGCGTAGGGTCACAATTTGAACCGCCTGACATTTGGAATAAGGCTCAAAGAGAAATCAACAAGAATGGCGTAGATTTTTTTTTAAATGAGTAAAAAAAGCCAATCCAATGGAAATTCGGCTCAAACTCTTCATTACAAAAATATTTCCAACAGGCACAACTGCAAAAACAACAACAATAAGCCAAGTTAATGTCTGACTCGGTTTCAAGTGATATTGTCGGAACATGGACTCAAATCAAACGTCTCTTACTACCAAGGAAGTAACAGAAACAAAGATAATGTCGGTGTCTTAGTTACAGAATGTAAAGGTGGATATAACAGAAACAAAGTTAATGTCGGTGTCTTAGTTACAGAATGTAAAGGTGGATATAACAGAAACAAAGATAATGTCGGTGTCTTAGTTACAGAATATAAAGGTGGATATAACAGAAACAAAGATAATGTCGGTGTCTTAGTTACAGAATATAAAGGTGGATATAACAGAAACAAAGATAATGTCCGTTGTCTTAGTTACAGATATAAAGGTGGATATAACAGAAACAAAGATAATGTCGGTGTCTTAGTTACAGAATATAAAGGTGGATATAACAGAAACAAAGATAATGTCGGTGTCTTAGTTACAGAATAGTAAAGGTGGATATAACAGAAACAAAGATAATGTCGGTGTCTTAGTTACAGAATATAAAGGTGGATATAACAGAAACAAAGATAATGTCGGTGTCTTAGTTACAGAATATTAAAGGTGGATATAACAGAAACAAAGATAATGTCGGTGTCTTAGTTACAGAATATAAAGGTGGATATAACAGAAACAAAGATAATGTCGGTGTCTTAGTTACAGAATATAAAGGTGGATATAACAGAAACAAAGATAATGTCGGTGTCTTAGTTACAGAATGTAAAGGTGGATATAACAGAAACAAAGATAATGTCGGTGTCTTAGTTACAGAATATAAAGGTGGATATAACAGAAACAAAGATAATGTCGGTGTCTTAGTTACAGAATATAAAGGTGGATATAACAGAAACAAAGATAATGTCGGTGTCATAGTTACAGAATATAAAGGTGGATATAACAGAAACAAAGATAATGTCGGTGTCTTAGTTACAGAATATAAAGGTGGATATAACAGAAACAAAGATAATGTCGGTGTCTTAGTTACAGAATGTAAAGGTGGATATAACAGAAACAAAGATAATGTCGGTGTCTTAGTTACAGAATATAAAGGTGGATATAACAGAAACAAAGATAATGTCGGTGTCTTAGTTACAGAATATAAAGGTGGATATAACAGAAACAAAGATAATGTCGGTGTCTTAGTTACAGAGTATAAAGGTGGATATAACAGAAACAAAGATAATGTCGGTGTCTTAGTTACAGAATATAAAGGTGGATATAACAGAAACAAAGATAATGTCGGTGTCTTAGTTACAGAATATAAAGGTGGATATAACAGAAACAAAGATAATGTCGGTGTCTTAGTTACAGAATATAAAGGTGGATATAACAGAAACAAAGATAATGTCGGTGTCTTAGTTACAGAATGTAAAGGTGGATATAACAGAAACAAAGATAATGTCGGTGTCTTAGTTACAGAATATAAAGGTGGATATAACAGAAACAAAGATAATGTCGGTGTCTTAGTTACAGAATATAAAGGTGGATATAACAGAAACAAAGATAATGTCGGTGTCTTAGTTACAGAATATAAAGGTGGATATAACAGAAACAAAGATAATGTCGGTGTCTTAGTTAATGAATGTAAAGTTGGATATAACAGAAACAAAGATAATGTCGGTGTCTTAGTTACAGAATATAAAGGTGGATATAACAGAAACAAAGATAATGTCGGTGTCTTAGTTACAGAATATAAAGGTGGATATAACAGAAACAAAGATAATGTCGGTGTCTTAGTTACAGAATGTAAAGGTGGATATAACAGAAACAAAGATAATGTCGGTGTCTTAGTTACAGAATATAAAGGTGGATATAACAGAAACAAAGATAATGTCGGTGTCTTAGTTACAGAATATAAAGGTGGAAGTAACAGAAACAAAGATAATGTCGTTGTCTTAGTTACAGAATATAAAGGTGGATATAACAGAAACAAAGATAATGTCGGTGTCTTAGTTACAGAATATAAAGGTGGATATAACAGAAACAAAGATAATGTCGGTGTCTTAGTTACAGAATATAAAGGTGGATATAACAGAAACAAAGATAATGTCGGTGTCTTAGTTACAGAATATAAAGGTGGATATAACAGAAACAAAGATAATGTCGGTGTCTTAGTTACAGAATGTAAAGGTGGATATAACAGAAACAAAGATAATGTCGGTGTCTTAGTTACAGAATGTAAAGGTGGATATAACAGAAACAAAGATAATGTCGGTGTCTTAGTTACAGAATATAAAGGTGGATATAACAGAAACAAAGATAATGTCGGTGTCTTAGTTACAGAATATAAAGGTGGATATAACAGAAACAAAGATAATGTCGGTGTCTTAGTTACAGAATGTAAAGGTGGATATAACAGAAACAAAGATAATGTCGGTGTCTTAGTTACAGAATGTAAAGGTGGATATAACAGAAACAAAGATAATGTCGGTGTCTTAGTTACAGAATGTAAAGGTGGATATAACAGAAACAAAGATAATGTCGGTGTCTTAGTTACAGAATGTAAAGGTGGATATAACAGAAACAAAGATAATGTCGGTGTCTTAGTTACAGAATGTAAAGGTGGATATAACAGAAACAAAGATAATGTCGGTGTCTTAGTTACAGAATGTAAAGGTGGATATAACAGAAACAAAGATAATGTCGGTGTCTTAGTTACAGAATGTAAAGGTGGATATAACAGAAACAAAGATAATGTCGGTGTCTTAGTTACAGAATGTAAAGGTGGATATAACAGAAACAAAGATAATGTCGGTGTCTTAGTTACAGAATGTAAAGGTGGATATAACAGAAACAAAGATAATGTCGGTGTCTTAGTTACAGAATATAAAGGTGGATATAACAGAAACAAAGATAATGTCGGTGTCTTAGTTACAGAATATAAAGGTGGATATAACAGAAACAAAGATAATGTCGGTGTCTTAGTTACAGAATATAAAGGTGGATATAACAGAAACAAAGATAATGTCGGTGTCTTAGTTACAGAATGTAAAGGTGGATATAACAGAAACAAAGATAATGTCGGTGTCTTAGTTACAGAATATAAAGGTGGATATAACAGAAACAAAGATAATGTCGGTGTCTTAGTTACAGAATATAAAGATGGATATAACAGAAACAAAGATAATGTCGGTGTCTTAGTTAATGAATGTAAAGGTGGATATAACAGAAACAAAGATAATGTCGGTGTCTTAGTTACAGAATATAAAGGTGGATATAACAGAAACAAAGATAATGTCGGTGTCTTAGTTACAGAATATAAAGGTGGATATAACAGAAACAAAGATAATGTCGGTGTCTTAGTTACAGAATGTAAAGGTGGATATAACAGAAACAAAGATAATGTCGGTGTCTTAGTTACAGAATGTAAAGGTGGATATAACAGAAACAAAGATAATGTCGGTGTCTTAGTTACAGAATGTAAAGGTGGATATAACAGAAACAAAGATAATGTCGGTGTCTTAGTTACAGAATGTAAAGGTGGATATTTTTTGTTTAAATACATAAACAAGGTTGGATCGTTCAATACCACGAAGAGTTTCGTTTAATCTCTCCCACAATCTCACTGTCTTGCCATGACAGATGTGGTATCTGAGACGAACCATCGCACGTAGAACATTTTGGCAAACAGATGTTTAGTCCAACAAGATGGTAAATGTCTTCTTGGAGAGTTGATGTGTTTAGTTTGTAGACCATAGAGGCAAGTGTTACCATGGCTTCTAGGATATCGTTTGGTCCCAATGTAGACCATAGAGGCAAGTGTTACCATGGCTTCTAGAACATCGTATGGTGCCAATGTAGACCGTAGAGGCAAGTGTTACCATGACTTCAAGAACATCGTTTGGTGCCAATGTAGACCATAGAGGCAGGTGTTACCATGACTTCAAGAACATCGTTTGGTGCCAATGTAAACCATAGAGGCAGGTGTTACCATGACTTCTAGAATATCGTTTGACATCAATGTAGACCATAGAGGCAAGTGTTACCATGGCTTCTAGAACATCGTTTGGTCCCAATGTAGACCATAGAGGCAAGTGTTACCATGACTTAAAGAACATCGTTTGGTCCCAATGTAGACCATAGAGGCAGGTGTTACCATGGCTTCTAGAACATCGTATGGTGCCAATGTAGACCGTAGAGGCAAGTGTTACCATGACTTCTAGGACATCGTTTGGTGCCAATGTAGACCATAGAGGCAAGTGTTACCATGGCTTCTAGGACATCGTTTGGTCCAAATATAGACCAAAGAGGCAAGTGTTACCATGGCTTCTAGGACATCGTTTGATGCCTATGACAAATTGATCACTTTTAAGTTGACTAGAAACCAAAAGATCACATTTTGTTTTTATTTAAATATGATCTGAAAGAATTGAGATATGTTCATTAGAAAACACTGTTAGTAGGGGTAGAGGAAGGAAAAGTGGGGGAGGGTGGGGCTGAAAGGCTGTAACGAGTTTTCGCAAAAATCAGTTTTCAGAAATGACAAACCAAGAAACGGCAAACATCGCGTGTGAACATTTCTGTAAAATTCAGATTAAAAATTCACAGTATCAATATTTTTAAAAAAATATTTAAAAAATATTTAAAAATTGCTCTGGATTACTTCTATATCGATACGAAACTCGCTTACAATTTAAATGTTGTAAGATTAACACGTTTGTTGATAGTTTGCGGAGGGTTTTTCAACAAATGTTTTAAAATTTTACCATGAAATGAAAGCCATTATAATGAGATTCTTAGTATTATTACTTAATTGACAAAAACAATTTATGAAATCGGAAATTTAAATTCTCTTCTCATTTCAATTCTGAAATATTTTATTTCAAACGATGCCTATCGGGTGATGACCGGAAGTGGTTAGAACTGTGTCATCAAGTGCATCCATTTAGATCAGAACTTTAGATTCCTGGCATTCAGCCTTTTGAAAATAAATTATTGCTAGAAGGCAGCTGAAAAAGGTTCTCTGATTTCTTGTGTGTGGTGGGGGGTGTGGGGGGGGGGCGCTATGACGTTGAGACCCAAGATTTAGAACTATGCCCTTCCCCCGCCACAACAAACCGAGATTTCAGCCAGTTGGTCTGACCCCCTAAACCACTGAGATTAAATGAAGCATGCTTTCCCCCTTTTTCTTCTTTTCTCTCCCCTTAAGTCGCTTATCGAACGTTTGCAAGTCCTCAATGGTAGGAAGTTAAGGGTGATGGAGTTTGAAAGACCAATGAGAAAGGCGATTACTTGGCAACGATCAATGCTACGATATGGCCGTGATCTCTACAGGCTTTTCACGTAGGGGCATCTCACATAACAGAGACATCTTACATGACAGGGACATCTTACATGACAGAGACATCTTACATGACAGAGACATCTTACATGACAGAGACATCTTACATAACAGAGACATCTTACATGACAGGGACATCTTACATGACAGAGACATCTTACATGACAGAGACATCTTACATGACATAGACATCTTACATGACAGAGACATCTTACATGACAGAGACATCTTACATGACAGAGACATCTTACATGACAGAGACATCTTACATAACAGAGACATCTTACATAACAGAGACATCTTACATGACAGGGACATCTTACATGACAGAGACATCTTACATGACAGAGACATCTTACATAACAGAGACATCTTACATAACAGAGACATCTTACATGACAGGGATATCTTACATGACAGAGACATCTTACATGACAGAGACATCTTACATAACAGAGACATCTTACATGACAGAGACATCTTACATGACAGGGACATCTTACATGACATAGACATCTTACATGACAGAGACATCTTACATGACAGAGACATCTTACATAACAGAGGCATCTTACATGACAGAGACATCTTACATGACAGGGACATCTTACATGACAGAGACATCTTACATGACAGAGACATCTTACATGACAGGGACATCTTACATAACAGAGACATCTTACATAACAGAGACATCTTACATCCTATTTCCCGATATTTTCCAATATCTGTTACTTTACTGTTTCACTAAGGAGATACAATTCTTTGTTTATTCCCGATGTGCAATAAGACCTTACATTTTGTAAATTATATCATAACGCCTACTTTTTTTCTACAACCACTCCCCCCCTTTTTTTTTCCTGTTTCTGTTTCCAGAAATTATATCATTTATTTTCCATCTATATTAAATAAGATTGATCTAATCGCTTAAAACAAAGATATATTTATTTTTAAAACTGATTTTTGTATCATGGACAGAAAAATGTGGAAAGAATAAGTTAAGTATATGTAAAAATGTAATGATTTATCAGGTTCATGTGAACTAAGTTTGGTATAGTTACATCTATAACAGTTGCGTCGAAGTTTACATTGTATTAATTTAGCTATTTATAGGAGAAAACGATTTTACTTAATATTAGTTTAGTTCAGTAGTGCTTAACTTTATAATTAAAGTGAAAAGCATCTATATGTATAATTCTCTTCGTGGTCGGACCCTGCGAGAAACCAAGCTGCAAGTATGTTCAACAGATACTAATTTTAGAAAGAGGCGCACCAAATTACTGCACCAATGCATCAAAAGGTGTGCAAATTAAATATGCGCTGTAAAAAAAATTATATGACGTCATTGTTTTCGCTGATATTTTAATTTTGTAAAAAGGGAACAATGTAAAAAGTTATAAAATACTTTGTGTACATTTCAGAAAGTTTAATATTTCGTATTGATCAAACAAGGACAAGTTAGTTGGGATTTTGAAAAAGGTGGGCGCCGTAGGCGCCCTAAAAAAGTGCATTTTTTCAAAATAAATAGATTTCAGCTGAACTTTTCCGTCATTTTTTACGGGTGATACGCCGCGGGTCTCTCCAGAGTTCCTTCTTTTCATTCACTCACAGTCGTTTGCCCAAACCCACCCCATTTTGACAACTGTGTCTTTCAGGAAGTCTTCACCCATCACTAAATCATTAGCGGCGTATGCTACGCCGCGGGTCAGCTAGTACATCTTAAAATCTTAAGACTTTTATTCATGTCACTAAATTGGACCATAAGTGAGAGAGGCCTTAGGATTTTATTAGTATAGAAAGGAGACACTAAATTAATTGAATTAAGAACAACGATAAAATATACATTAAGGCAGGGGTCAGGAAACCATGGCTCGCGAGCCAGATGTGGCTCTATTGATGGTTGCATCTGGCTCTCAGACAAATGTTCAATTATTTTTTTTTAAAACGTTTATTCAGACATTTGATCACATATGAATTGCTTTTAAAAACAGCATAACAATATTATTAAAAAGAATACAGAGACATAATTATTGTACTTTAAGTGTTGAATTTATATAAAATGCACACAATTACTTGAATTTTTAGTTTTAAACATAATGTTTTTTATGGCTCTCACAGAATTACTTTTTCAAAATATGTGGTATTTATGGCTCTCTGAGACAAAAAGTTTCCCGACCCCTGCATTAAGGAAATATCAAATCTATCTAAATTTGAAACACGCTTTGTTTAGATTGTAAATATTTTTGTAATTTATTGTATCTTTTAGAAAATTTATTAAATTTTTTTTATTTTTTATTTTAAATATTCAACTTCTAATTTCTTTACTCACGGGTTATTTTCGTTGACAGAATTTCTTTCCTCATCAAATTTACGCATAATTTTAACAGTTTTTTATTGCACATTTGATAACAACCGCCGTCACGTATATATTTACGACCCCACATCGTTAGACTATTTAAAGTAATGAAATATTTGTAACAGCAGCTGTAAGATAAGGAACTCTCTAAAAGGCAATAGCTGCTTATATTATCGAAGCGCTAATAAACTAAATTATAAATTTTGTAAATGTAATGAAGCTTCCAAAAGAAATTAAAGAAACTAACACAGTCTAATTAATTTTAAAAAAAATATATGCAATAAAATTTGAGCATCGTTTTTAGTTAATGGAGTTACATTAATTGAAAACGGGACGCTTAAAAAAGTCTTGTTATAAACTGCTACTCTAAAAATAATTCTAAATTTTGAACCTTTTTATAGGTGTTTTAATATGGAAATGATGTGTTTATATATTTTATATAGGCCTATTTGTCTCCATATTATATGATTTATACTTACGGCTTTTATGCAATTGGTATAATTTCGAAAAAGAATGCAATTATGTTTTAGATCACGTTTTCCGATGAATCATTATATTTTGTAAATTATATTTCAAAACCCCATACCAGATTGTGTGTCTGAAAAATAAATTATGTACCAATTTTAAAAAAACATACATATTTAGCTGTCTGTTGACAAAGGGATGGGTGACAATGTATAAAAAATATTTTTTAAATGGCTTTGATATTCCGGCTACAAAGGAATGAACATGACATGTTTAATTCACAGCAGAACTTAAATAAGTGATTTTAGGTTAACTTGCATTTAATATAAAATAATTATGGAAATAAGTCTGGTAGCCAGAGTTTGAATGGTAAATTTGTTTACCTTATGTAAATACAAAATTATAGTATTAGTCCTAGCCCTTTATATGCATGTCAAGATCATTGTTGCACGTCTTTAATAAGTAAATTTAAAGGAATGGGCAAGTAAAATAATAATTTATTTGGGAGAAATCTCGAATAGTGATTTATTGGTATAGGAAAAAGAATTAGCAAATTAATTATCATTAAAACATAAAGGAGATATCCAACATATGAATATGAAATAAAATAGTTTTAATACAACCACATGAGTAGTATTCAATTGCATGTATATATGTAGATAAAAAAATTAAATATATATTAAGAATAAATTATACGAATAAAATTTACAACAACAACAAAAAAAGAAAAAAGAAAAACCACTTTTAAGTGATCTACTTCAGTGCTTCTCAAAGTGGTGGTCCGTGGGCCATCCGCCGCCGGTCTGCAGAAGTTCTCAAAAAAGGGACATAAAAAATTATCAGTGCAGGGAAAATAGAGCACCAGTCCCTGGTGCAATGGAAAAATTCCTGCCGGTCCGCCATACTAAAAATTTTGAGAAGCACTGATCTACTTTACAATTAAGTTAATTTTACTTGGGTTATTTTTTCCTAAAAAAATTCACTCACTAAATACATAATTTTTATTTTTTTTAATTTAAATTTTGATTTATTATTAACAACATAACAAAACTCCCAATTGTATTCCCACATGTTAAAAATAATCCCCATACATTGTGTGACAAATGTAGTTAAATAGTTTAAATCATGTATAATATAAAGAAATTATTCTGAAAAAAAAATAACTGCACTGCAAAGCCAAAATAAATGTGAATGTTATTGTAATAAAATATAGCACACCTAAATTTAAGAAGCATACACGAATATTTGCGCACCGTAATTTGACAATAAGAGTTGTTTTTTAAAGCGCACCGGTCAAAATAAATTATTGGGAAAAAACTGCCCCAAAATGAACTCGTTTTGAATGTCCGCATGAAGCTGTTCAACATGGAAATGAGATTTCATATTTCTCTCTTTGTCTCAACATTTTCTGATCTTTTAATTGATGGCTTTCTGGCAAAAGCGACAATGACAAAAAATATACGTAAACCATCTACAGGTTAAAATGAACCGTCCTGCCAAATTTGATCCCCATCCGTCATTTGGTTTTTCCGTGATTGTGGAACTTACAGTCGAAAAGTGAAACATACAAACATACAAATATACAAATATACAAACATACAAAGATACAAACACCAACTGAGCTTTATATATTAGATATCATAACGAACTTTAAGTACATGTTAAAACCAAGAATTTCCTAAAAAATAATGACGTAATATTCATTGTTGCATAATTTGCCATACATACTATTTGCATTATATTCATGAAGTAATTAACCGTGTTGGCACACCTTCATTGTCAGTCTAATGTCGTCTAGGAGGTGCTATGTCATTGTATGTGATCATTTATCTTGTAGCAATGTTCATGTTTGAAATCTTTGCTTAAATATTTATCACGCATGTGTCTTTTTTTTTAAATCAGGGGTGACATTGAAACAAAATTGTTTCAAAACAAAATAATACATCAACACACAGAAGACATCACCAGACAACAGAAATCACCAGGCAGCCTATATCACTCGACAACGGACAGACATCACCAGACAGCAGACTTCACCAGACAACTGAGACCCCCAGACAACCACTCGACATGATAATACTCAGAGTAGCCTACCTTTTGGGTGAGGGAAGGTCTATCCTCCTGCAGAGAGATTCATACAAGAAGGTCAGATTAGGTCACATCAAATACAGCTAACTGTTCACCATCATCATAAACCAATCTCATTTGATTACTTCTTTGATATGTTTAACGAACTATAAATCTATACTTCTTTGATATGTTTAACGAACTATAAATCTATACTTCTTTGATATGTTTAACGAACTATAAATCTATACTTCTTTGATATGTTTAACGAACTATAAATCTATACTTCTTTGATATGTTTAACGAACTATAAATCATACTTCTTTGATATGTTTAACGAACTATAAATCTATACTTCTGATGACTTTAACAACTCAAATCAGGTCTACGTTGTAAGCATATTTCGCCGGAATCGTTTTAATGATGTACGCACACATGTAAGTTAATGATCAATGAATCCTTAGGTCAGGGTTAGGTCGTCTTTTCTAGTAGTTTAAGTTACCTTTCTGCCATATCAATTTAACTCCTTCCGGATTAAGTTACCTCACTGTCAGATTAAGTTATCTTATGGTCACATTAAGCCAAATCACTGTCAGATTAAGTCACCTCATTGGAAGATTGCATTACATAAGCGGAATACAATAAGGGATAAAGTTTGCTTCTATAAGTTAGATTTCAGACTGAGTTTCGTATTTGTCCCCTTACCCCACCCCCTCCCAGTTAGATGAAATTATCAGAGCTTAACGCTCTTATTAACATAAACGTTCAGAAAAATTACAATGAATACACAAATTAATTACGTCACTTCCAGTAGTATATAATTTATTATTCAATACTCTTACACCCCAATTCCTTCAGTCAACACTCACTAGTGTATCACGTGAGATTTATATGAGAACCACTACTGAAATAGTGTAATTTACTTTTTTAATTTGAAAAGCCTTTCGTTTGTTACTGATATAGTTTTATAATGGAACTCACCTATTTTAACCATTTTCGTAATGTCGGGACGACAACATTCGCAGATCACATTTCCCTTGACACAAGGGATATTTTTAGTATATGGTCAAAATGTTTTTAGAAGAAAAGACTATGATTAATATAACCTCGAACCAGCCACGATGTTAAATGGAATGAGATCTATAAATAGACAAAGTCAAAACCGAGTCGTCGGTCGACATTAAGAGTAAGGGACACCACCAAAATAAATTTCAAATGACCTTCGAGCGTGGGTAATTTTCCAGTTACTCTACTGTGGATGGGGACACAAGGACCCTCTACTAATCTATTTTCAGCAAAAAATTAACGGGGGATTTTATAAACTTGTTCGGAAAAAATGTAAAAGAGAAGTTTATTTCAATTTTCAATAGGGCCTAAATTTTGAAAACAATAAACCTTAAATATGCCTTTAAAATAATTTTTTTTAAAATTGGCCGAAATAGGCGAGTCCAAGGGGGGTAGGGTAGAGGTGTTCGGGGGAGGGGACGGCAAGGTTAGATGACGTCACTGACCTTCTAGCGTGGATCATGTAGGAGAAGAGGAGCATGGCGCCGATGATGCCGACGACAATCTGTGTGTACAGGATGGCTATCCTAATGGTCATGTTGTACTCCAGGTCGTGCACGGACGGCTTCATGTCTTTGGTTGTGGTCGTTAAGTTCGAACCTGGCGTCTGGTTGTACGCCCGTGCGGCGGCTGACGTCATGTTGACGTCAGGGTATGTGAGGTTGATGTCGAGCGCGGATGACGTCACACCTAGAGGCCAGGAGCCGAGGGACACGTCATCACCGCTGGAGTTGTCAAATTGGTTTGTCTTCATCTTCAGGGTGGCGTGGAAACCTTTGAGCACCGGATACACACTAAGCAAACATGGATGTCGGGGTCAAGGACGCAGTGTTTCTGGGAATTTGTAAAGAAAAAAAGAAAAGTAGACCGTTAGAGAGAATTGTTAATCAATATCTTGGGGAAATGAACTGTTATTTGATTCTTTCTGTCGCATCTTGTTTCTCATGCCAGACTTAATTAACAATTGCAGATCACTTGTGGGACCACCCCCCCCCCACACACACACACACCCTTATCCCCAAACAAACAAATAATCATTTTCAGTGGCGAATCCATCAACAAACAAGGTAAGAGTTCTTTGCAGCAGGTTTGAAATATTTCAATTTGTTTCATTTTTTATAGAACAAAATTTTCTCTTCAAATAATTGTTACTTTTTTTCCACATATGATTGGAAAAAATAAAAGATATATAATAATTTTATAGATGCGAATTCGACCCTGAACATAACCATTATTTTCCTATTTCTGCCTGGTGCCAGTTTGGCGTTCAATATATTTTTCTTGTGTCTCTTTTCTTCTGCTATTTTCTTTGTGTGGCTGTAAGCAGCACGGAGACTTTTCTTGGCTTTTCGGGACAAAGGCGTTCCATTACAACATACATGATATGATCGATCTTTCCATTACAACATATATGCTATGATCGATCTTTCTATTACAACATACATGATATGATCGATCTTTCTATTACAACATATATGATATGATCGATCTTTCTATTACAACATATATGATATGATCAATCTTTCCATTACAACATACATGATATGATCAATCTACTATAACAACGTACATGACGTGATCTATTTTTAAATCCCTTATTATATTAACTTCACCGTTTTGTCTCTGTCTCATTTTCCCGCGATTTTATCGAGCTGAAATTTTGCACATAGACACGTGCCACCTTACAATACATCGTATCAAAATTTCAGATCGATCGAATGTACCGTAATTTAATTAATGAATTTTAAGTTAATCTCAACGTAGCATGTGTAGCCATCTGCTGTAGTTGACCTCCACGGGTCACTGGAGGCTCACTCCAGCCGACGATGTCACATGGGTCAAGAGAGCGACTGACCACATAACCGTGTTTTACAGCACGGTGAGTTCAGTCACATGAAGACTAGGGACACGACCGGTGTCTTTATAATAACTGACTTGGACTTTATTGTTTTATAACTTAGCCACCACTCGGCTACACATGCAAATGTTAATGCTAGTCTGTCGCGCGGGGCGTATTATATTGAACATACTTCACGCGGTGCGTAATATACTGAACATAATCATTACCTTTAGTTTTGTCTCATATTTAAGGGATTTATAGTCAAAATCGGTGTTTTTTCGGGTTGTTTAATTCTATTTCAACATACATGATATGATCAATCTTTCAATTAAAACATTCAATACACAGCAATGATCGTCGTTTCAATCATTAATCAAATGTAAATATAATTTATTTTGTAACCCTTTTTGATTGACTTCTTCATTCAGGGTTTGTGAGCTGTTCATCGGCTACATGTGCTGAAACATCCAACTAACTTATCACATACATGTGCTGAAACATCCAACCAACTTATCACATACATGTGCTGAAACATCCAACTAACTTATCACATACATGTGCTGAAACATCCAACCAACTTATCACATACATGTGCTGAAACATCCAACTAACTTATCACATACATGTGCTGAAACATCCAACCAACTTATCACATACATGTGCTGAAACATCCAACTAACTTATCACAAACATGTGTTGAAACATCCAACTAACTTATCACAAAAATGTGCTGAAACATCCAACTTATAACATACATGTGCTGACACATCCAACGAACTTATCACATACATGTGCTGAAACATCCAACTAACTTATCACAAACATGTGTTGAAACATCCAACTAACTTATCACAAAAATGTGCTGAAACATCCAACTTATAACAAACATGTGCTGACACATCCAACGAACTTATCACATACATGTGCTGAAACATCCAACTAACTTATCACAAACATGTGCTGAAACATCCAACTAACTTATCATAAAAATGTGCTGAAACATCCAACTTATAACATACATGTGCTGACACATCCAACTAACTTATCACAAAAATGTGCTGAAACATCCAACGAACTTATCACATACGTGTGCTGAAACATCCAACTAACTTGTCACATACATGTGCTGAAACATCCAACTAAGTAATCACATACATGGGCTGAAACATCCTACTAAACTAAACACATATTCTGTAGGCCTGAGACTAATCTCTTAAGGCCTTGGCTAGAACCTGGGCAATCTGCTCCATCTGCTGAGCATTGCCATACAACATTGTCTTCACATGGGACTCACCCGCCTCCCTCACCCCCCCGGCTATATCAAGCGCCGGGCAAGACGTCACCAGGTGTACGACTGTCTCAGGGGCTTGGCTGCAATGACGGCAGTTCGAGTCCCTGTTGTGGTCTAGCCTGTGAAAGTAAGAGTTGGTTGGGCAATGTTCTGTTCTCATCTGAGTCACCAAACCCTGGTGTTTGCGACTCAGGTTCCACCACTGGTCTGAACGGCTTGGCCTGGGCATGTTAGCGAATACCCCTCTGGCTGTTGTGTTGTCAGCCCACTCCTGGTACCACTTACTCCGAAAGTGGTCCTTTAGCCAGGTTTTAGCCCCGAGATAGGTGACTGGGGTCTCTGGTTGGGGCAGTGCTGCACCTGCTTTGGCCAGGGAGTCTGCTTTTTCGTTGCCATTAACATTCACGTGGCTCGGGATCCACTGCACTGTTACCTTACCTCCAAGTCTTTCGAGTCTACCCACGTCCTCCAAGATGACGTCAACCAAGTGGGTACTACGTTTCTCGCTAGCCAGGACTTCGAGGGCTGATCTCGAGTCACAAACCGGTACCGTGTCGAAACCAAAAATTTCCGACCCCTGCAGTGTCCGGTGCACACTTTCCAGGGCCCTGTGTATAGCCTCAAGCTCCGCATCGAAATTCGATGCCATAGTCCCACAGGGACCTAGAAGTTCTTCTTCTGGTGGCCCTCCTATTGGGTATAAGATGAGCGCACCGTATCCTGCAATTCCTTCACTCGAACTGGCAGACCCATCCGTGAACACTTTCACTTGGGTTCCCGTGAACCCTTCTATCGTCTCAAGGGCAGCCGCTTTCTGTACATGTTCAGGGCTGCGTTTCGTCACCGCCGTGTCAGTCAAAGACAAACGTATTTCGGGGCGTGTGCATTCCGCATAGGGCGGTTTGAGTGGGACACTTATAATTTGTCTTCTATTTCGTGGGGGTTCGACGTTCCTATCAAGTTCCGTTACTTGATGCATAAATGAGGAACGTTTCAAACACCCACGTCCGCCCCAGTTGTGCTGCATCTGGTAGCAGGGCTCCCTAACGCAATTTTTCAAATTTGCCAACGTAAAATTAAACCACTTATGATGGTCCTAGAGAGCTCACAATTTTACCACAGATAGAACTTAGATGACAATGTATTGTTTCAAATTTTCAGATCGATCGAATGTATCGCAATTAAATTATTGCATTTTTTAGTTTATCTCTACATAAGCATATGTATCCGTCTGCTGTAGTTCAATTTCACGTGCCGAGTTCACCTTGCGACCTCATTCATCGCCATGGTATTAAAACGTTGGCCGGGCGCTGATGAGGTGTTTGGTAAAATAAATCGAGGTAAAAAAAGATGTTTAAAAACCACGTTTTTATAATGGACTAAAAAGAAGAAAATAATTTAAAACTTATAAGTTCAAGTACTTTGATTTAATATGACTAAAAACGTGGGGCGGGTGCTTATGAGGTTTAACATATGCACAGTCCACTCATTCTCTCATTTATAGGTATCTCTTTTGCTTTCTAAATTATAAATCTTTAACTTTTATACCAAACACCCGCCTCACGTTTTAGTCATCCGAAATAAAACAGCTTGAACTTACAAGTTTTAAATTATTTTCTTGTTTTTAGTCCACTTATAAAAACGTGGTTTTTAAAAATCCTTTTTTTTAACCTTTATTTATATTCTGTGTGCGTAAGGTTTATGCATTTTTTATAAATAGTTTAGCTCCGATGTAGTATTGAATAATTACCAACACTTTTTAGTGTGTAATTATTTATTTACCCTAAAATTTACATTTTAGAATCAGTGGCCAAAACTCACTCGCTAAATCATTGTAAATTTGTTTTAAAAGATGTTTTGGCATCAAGTGGTTTTTTTTATTTTACCTGTGTCAACCGAATCCACATACGTCATGAATTATTTAATTTCACTAGACCGAAAATACCGCCCTTTTAAGTGTCGCCTGGGAGAACCCCCTCCACCCCATTCTTTTCACGCCCATGGTTACGATAAATATCTGCCAACAGCCAGGCACAAGTGACCAGTCCACATCACGTGTGTGTTCAACAGAGGATGACATCAGAATTTGGCACGTGGACCTCTTGGAGTCAATGTGAACTGTTGCGTCTTTGCATTCTTGATTTGCGGCGTCTGTTTGTTTACTAAATGGAACAATAACACTTTCTACTTTAACTTGGCGCCGACTTAGCTATATTAAAATAACTTGTTCTATTTTAGCTTGGCGCTGGTGTAGGTATATTAACATAACAATAAAATAAGATGCTCTATTTAAACTTGCCTCTTAAGTGGGAACATATTTACGGACATTGGACTTTCCTGAAGCCAAACATTTCAGTCAAAATGGGGAAACTTGTGGATTGTGTCAAATATTTGTCACGTGTTGAGGGTAAGTTGTGTATAGCCTCAACACCAAAGGGCATGCATGATGTCTTGTGATGAGTAATGTGATTGTATGCAGGGTGCACATGTGTGTGTGTGTCAGTGAGATAAAGTCCATGTGAAGTGTTCGGAGCACTGAATGAAATGGGATTAATTCTATGGATATATTAGAACCTGTAATTAACAAGTATTTTTGCATAATTTTAAAAAAAATTTCATAAGGGATTGCTAAAGCCATTAAATTTTACGTAAGTTTCATCCACATAAGAAACGAATATAAAACGTATCATCAAGCTTAATCTCACCATACGTTTGTGTATATTGTACTTTGTTTGGGAGGAATGGCTGTCAGCTCAGTACGGAGTAGCAGTTCCTAATAGATCAGTGAATTGCCTGATCCTTCCAGGTGTTCATCGCAGGAATATTAACAATATTGAGACTCAATAGATACATTTGACATACCAAAAGATACCTTCTGACATACCAACAGATTCCATCAGATATACCAACAGATACCTTCTGAAATACCAACAGATACCTTCTGACATACCAACAGATACCTTTTGACATACCAACAGATACCTTCTGACATACCAACAGATACCATCTGACATACCAACAGATACCATCTGACATACCAACAGATACCATCTGACATACCAACAGATACCTTCTGACAAACCAACAGATACCTTCTGACAAACCAACAGATACCATCTGACATACCAACAGATACCTTCTGACATACCAACAGATACCATCTGACATACCAATAAATACCTTCTGACATACCAACAGATACCTTCTGATATACCAACAGATACCTTCTGACATACCAACAGATACCCTGTGACATACCAACAGATACCATCTGACATACCAACAGATACCCTTTGACATACCAACAGATACCATCTGACATACCATCACATACCTTCTGACATACCAACAGATACCTTCTGACATACCAATAGATACCTTCTGACATACCAACATATACCATCTGACATACCAACAGATACCATCTGACATACCAACAGATACCTTCTGACATACCAACAGATACCTTCTGATATACCAACAGATACCTTCTGACATACCAACAGATACCCTGTGACATACCAACAGATACCATCTGACATACCAACAGATACCCTTTGACATACCAACAGATACCATCTGACATACCATCACATACCTTCTGACATAGCAACAGATACCTTCTGACATACCAATAGATACCTTCTGACATACCAACATATACCATCTGACATACCAACAGATACCATCTGACATACCAACAGATACCATCTGACATACCAACAGATACCATCTGACATACCAACAGATACCCTTTGACATACCAACAGATACCATCTGACATACCATCACATACCTTCTGACATACCAACAGATACCTTCTGACATACCAATAGATACCTTCTGACATACCAACAGATACCTTCTTACACACCACTTAAACTAAACCTATTGACTGATACCATCAAACTGATACCATCAAACTGATACCATCAAACTGATATCATCAAACTAATACGATCAAACTGATTTCAAAGAGTGACCTCACTGCTGACAGCGTGAAACCTTCCAACGTGTGGCTATGCTAGTCATCCCTCTGGTCACGTTGCCTGATAGATGACTCGGAGATGTTTCCCTTACAGTCCCAGCGGTATGAGAGATGAACAATAAACTACCACAAGAACTTAACGGCTCAACGTAAGCAAATAGCTTCTTTTCTCTTCTTCTTCTCTTTTCTTTGGAAAGACTTTCTCCGAGCAATTTGTCCCCGATATTTGGGCCCGGATCACTAAGCCTCGTCTAATCAATACTCAACAAAGATGGACATTCAATGGTTTGAGTGAATTGGAGCAGGAGTGAGGAAGGGAGATGGTCAGTTGAAGGATTGGATAATTCTAGGTCAGTGGTCAGTCAACAATCTCTTAGCGAGAAGGAGAAAATGTAAAAAAAAATTATAAAAAAATCACACCCCCCCCCCTACAAATTGCTCTTGAAAAAGTCAAGTGGTTTTCCTGAGAGTGCACAGTGCTGTGGAATAGTGCATCATGGGTAGAGCGTGGCAGGAATATGAACTGAGAATAATTTGTATTGAGATATATCCTGGGGATTGTCGAAACATCCTGGGGAATTTCGGGAAAATTACCTGAGGGTCTTGAAATATATACTATGGATTTTTGTGGGAACATATTCTTGGGAGTTTTGGAATATATCCTGGGCATGATGGAAACGTATCCTGAGTGTTTTGAGAACGTATGATAGAGATTATAATAAATTTACATGGAGATTTTGAGGATTTATCCTTATGGTTGTGAGGGTATATCCTAGGGATTGTGATAACGTATGCTGGGGATTGTGGTTACATTTAATGATCATTTAATGTGGGTACATACCATTGGGATTAATTATTATGAATATTTCAAATAGGTATTGGGAATTATAAATTGGGTACTAGCTATTTTAAACGTAACATGAAGAGACTATTCGCTGGGAATTACATTATGATTTTTTTTTGGGGGGGAATAACATCATTACATTTTTACATGTAAATACATCATGAATTTTATCTTGGAATTTCAAACTTAAAAAATTGACTGAAAATTTGTTGTGGGGAAAATTTCACGAGTCGATTTTGGGGAATTTATGAATAGAATAAACTTAGCTCTGATGGGGAAACATCATAAGTTTAATAATAATAATAATAAATTGATTATTTATATAGCGCTGTATCCCAGTAAGGAACTGGGCTCACAGCGCTTTACATGAAAGAAATAACATACTTATAAGTATTAAATTAACTTTCATATCACAACAAACACACAAAATTACAATACATTATACATAAGCTACGCTAATCATTTACAAGAAATGTTGTTTCATCAATTTTAAAAATAAATTTTGAAAAGATGTGTCTTAAGTGCAGTCTTGAAGGACTTGGTTGTTTGAATACCACGTATGTGTAATGGTAGAGAATTCCATTGTTTGGCTGCACAAAAAGAGAACGACCTTTCACCAAACGTTTTGGTGCGTGTCGTAGGAACAGAGAGAACGCGTGTGTCTGCAGAAGATCTTAGCTTGCGAGTGGGTGAGTAGACCGACAAAAGTTCAGTAAGATACGATGGGCATGAGTCCGAAAAGAAATTGTGACAGAGAACGGCCAGATTGTAATCAATACGGGCTTGTATAGGCAGCCAATGAAGTGAGCGAAGAAGTGGAGTAACATGGTCATGTTTTTTTGCCTTGAGCACCAGTCTGGCAGCTGAATTTTGAACTTTCTGTAGTTTTTCAATGCATTGTTTTGGCACACCTGACAGAAGAGAATTGCAGTAATCCATACGAGCCAGTACAAGAGCACAGACTAGTGTTTTTGTGGCACTAACTGTTAAGTAATGACGGATTGAGCTGATCTGACGAATGGCAGTGTAGGCAGAGCGACAGATGTGATTGATGAAGTTGTTAATAGACATGTTGTCAGAAATAATGTAGCCAAGATTCCTAGTCGATGTTGTGAACAGAATATCCGAACTGGCTACGTGAATTGACTTCGGAAGAGACAAAGTACTGCGTGATTTATTGTTGCAAAATAGAAGTGCTTCAGTCTTGTCATCATTCAGCTTGAGTTTGCTTAACGTCATCCAAGACTTCACTTCACCAATGCACTCCTGCAACAATTGGACACCGGAGTCCATATTAGAGGGATCAGTGTGAGTATATAGTTGAGTATCATCTGCAAATGATTGGCTTTTAACTGAATGCTTTTCAAGAAGTAGAAGTAGCGGTCTTGTATACAGTACAAAAAGTACCGGACCCAAAACAGAGCCCTGAGGCACACCATAAAGCAAGTCAGCTTTGTGAGAGATACAACCATCTACTGATACTACCTGTGATCTGTTAGATAAGTATGATTGAAACCAAGCCAGAACTGAGCCAGAAATTCCAAAATAATTTTGCAGGGTTTTCAGCAGTATTTGATGGTCGACAGTGTCAAAGGCTGCACTAAGATCATGCACTAAGTTTACATAGACGTTCATATTAGGGAATACCTCGTACAGGCAAATGCCTTTAAACTTTCAATGAAAGTCGTAATTACACAAATTGTGTGCGTCTTTCACGTTCAATCTTTGTCAGCAATAGAAGCGACTTAACTCTCGGGATTTAATTTTTAAAAAGGTCGCATGTAATATATAAATAATAATAACGTTTAAGTTATCTCATAACTGTGGAAAACACGGTATAAAAAGTAGAAGTTAATTGACATTTGATGGAAGCAAGAAAAAAAATATACAATTCTTAAAATTGTGCTCTTGTTAAAGTTAGCTTACAATAGTATAAATAACGAAACAAATATGTAGTCTCCCATTAATTTTTTTTAAAATTAAAAAGTAGTATTTCTAGGAATTGTATTGGAGTACAGTATTCGTCCCACCCAACGCAGTAGCTATTGTTGGGATTCAGATTAATACAACAGTTCTGAACATCGCTTGTCATGTAACAGACTAGACCCTGTGATCACTCTCAGCGGCCACGTCACGGTATCAGTGATTCTTACATAGTTTTAGGCCGGCACCATCATCTGTTATTAATTTGAGGACACCCAGTAGCTAGCGGGCAACAAAAGCGTCCATGAAACATTGTGCTTGTTGACACCTATTCATAAAAAAACAACTGTTCCCAACATTAAAACACGGGATTTTGTTGGTCTCGGGGCCGAAATGAAGAGAAATATTTAGAGTCCTTGCCAGCCAAATAATGAAACATTCGTCTGGGCTGTTGTCTCAGGGTAGACAACCACCACCGATAAAATTCATGGTGACCGAACTTGATTCATGGCAGACATTTTAACTCGACCAATCTCACTGGACCAAAGCTATTATCATAGCTCTGCGCATGACGCACACACATCGCCCTATTATTTTTTTAACCCCATCTTCGTTCCTATTAACCACACAAAAGTTTTCTACCATGCTATAATATTAACCCTATCTCTGATTTCAAGAGATCAATAAAAAGATAAGAAACCGGTAGAGAAAGGTAATTATAATAGCGGACCATCTGAAATATAAAAAAATAAGGGGAGACAGAATAAAATAAAATATGAGGAGAGACAGATACACGAGTTAAATACAAAATGATAGCAAGGATAAAAGCGCAGCGGTGGTAAGCAAAATTGGTTTGAGATTATACACAAGCGTTTTTAATCGCTACAAAGGTATGGGACATTTTCATCACAACCATCATCGCTAAAGAACAGCAGCTGATAGAAATTTATTCTTTAGCAAACGGGGATGGCAAGAATGATGATAAAGCCAATTTGACGGATGTGCATCAAGTTACGGTAGCCCCGGATAAAGATAATACCAAAGATAATACCAAAGATAATACCAAACTATGAAGGTAAAAGGAGAGTTGCTACACAAAAGTGTAGGTAGACTCGAGAAAGGACAACACAACATTGGAGTAGCCTTGTGGAATTACAACACAACAGTGGAGTAGCCTTGTGGAATTACAACATAACAGTGGAGTAGCCTTGTGTACTTACAACATAACAGTGGAGTAGCCTAGTGGAATTACAACATAACAGTGGAGTAGCCTTGTGGAATTACAACATAACAGTGGAGTAGCCTTGTGGAATTACAACACAACAGTGGAGTAGCCTTGTGGAATTACAACACAACAGTGGAGTAGCCTTGTGGAATTACAACACAACAGTGGAGTAGCCTTGTGGAATTACAACACAACAGTGGAGTAGATTTGTGGAATTACAACACAACAGTGGAGTAGCCTTGTGGAATTACAACACAACAGTGGAGTAGCCTTGTGGAATTACAACACAACAGTGGAGTAGCCTTGTGGAATTACAACACAACAGTGGAGTAGCCTTGTGGAATTACAACACAACGTGGAGTAGCCTTGTGGAATTACAACATAACAGTGGAGTAGCCTTGTGGAATATACAACACAGAACTCCTTGTACCACCACGTTAGAAGTACATATAGACATCTGGTATTACAGAGTAGGACTGTCCTAGCGACATCTGGTATTACAGAGTAGGACTGTCTTAGTGACATCTGGTATTACACAGTAGGACTGTCCTAACGACATCTGATATTATAGAGTAGGACTGTCCTAGCGAAATCTGGTATCTCAGAGTGGGACTGTCTTAGTGACATCTACTGCCCTAATGACATCTGATATTACAGAGTAAGACTGTCTTAGTGACATCTACTGCCCTAATGACATCTGGTATTACAGAGTAGGACTGTCCTAAAAACAAATATTGTATCGCAGAGTAGGACTGCCCTTACAGTCTTGATGTAACAAGAGTCAGATGATAAACAATGGAGACAAGCAGAAAAGTGGATAAGGACTCGGATAAGATCTATGGTGGCGTGGATAATGGAGAATTAACGGATTTGAAGTTTTCATTTCAGACTGAGAGCCAGGTCCACAATGGCCAGAGTTTGGCGGGAGGGTGAGGTAGGGGCGATATCGGGTAATGACATTTCGATTTCCCGTCACCTCCCCACATTTCCATGTCATGACCTTGCAAAGTTGACGTGCGTTCAAAGTCATCGTTTGGTAATCTCCAGTTGTCACGTCTGCTTTCATGTTAAAAAATTATCAGAATCGAGGCTTCTCGTGCTGTTTCTACACATACTCCAGTAATACAGGGATCCTCAACCTGTAATAAGTTAGAAGGTAAACATGCATGTGAGATATCTATATATATAATTCCCCAAAGCGAGAATGTGCAAATAAGCATGACGATTGACCTTGCTGTGGTCGACCAATCAGTTTATGGTTTGGCCACCAGAGGTGGTGGAGAGAGGGGCAACAATGGCTCTTGCGTTCACTTGCGTTGTTCCTTCCCATAATAACGTGTGATTCGTAGTGTAGTGGTTATCACGCCCGCCTTACACGTGCAAAAACTTTCTTTTTTTAAATTTTTTAAATGTGTGTTTGTGTCCGTTCTTTTCCCCCTTTTTTGCGAACATGGCTGACCCTCGCTAGGGTCGGCCAATCACAGTTTATGGTTGGCAAGCTAGGGTGGTGAAGGGTGGTGTACTGGTAGATAACCTTAGTGCAAATGTCTCATGACCAACAATGCGTCGGTGGTTACTCCCCACCGACGTTCACTCGCGTTGATTTGATTTCTTCGTGCTGTTGTTTTTTGTCCTTTCTCCCCCCCCCCTTTTTTTCTTTGCACTATCCATGAGCAAGTCTGCGGCGTATGCTACGCCGCGGGGCGTATCTAGTTAATTTTATTATACCTCCATTGAACCCAAAAAATAATTTAATTTTTTTGGGTAATATTTACATTTGCAATTTATAAACAATTGCGAAAAGTCGTTTCATATTATTTCAGCTATTATAATACTTGTGAATACATGAGTGATTGTTTTACATCCCTTAAGTTAATGAAATATTCTAAATCTTGTAAGGAGACGAGCGATGCATTGTATTGTTTCTGTATATGAGCTATTTATTTTCAGACTAACCGTGTACATTTGTTATACATTATGTTGTCTCAAGTTGTACGAATTCGTCAAAGAAACACAATTCCCTTGTGAATATCCCATAAACACTCCTCGCCTGGATATGGAGTGGAGTATTTCACTTATTAAAATACTTTTTCGGGGTCATCGAATCCCTTTCAAAGATCCTTTTTCACGACTGGTTTGAGAGTCTTCTTTTTAATCTCTTTCTGAAGCAAGAAGCTCTTGATCTTTCTGTTAAATAGATCTAAGATTTGAGCGAAATAGAAATGACAGGCGACAAAATGCTAGTATTCTTCGTGAGACTAAATCATTAAAAATGAGATTGTCACCAGTACTGTAATAAAGAATCTTGATAAAAAAATTAACGTTTTGTTAAAAAATTTGTTAGATACATTTCATTTTGAAGAATTGATTTACTGACCAGTGTTGTTGTTTTTACTAGTCTTATATTAGCTTGCTTTGTAAGTTTAGTCGGACGGACTATTTTTAATATCCCAATTTTGAACCTCTTCCCGTTATCCAATCATTCTGAAAATGTGCACACATGTTCAATTTCGGTGATAGTATTTTTGTGAATTTTTGCGGACTTTTTCCAGGACTCGATTTAATTTAAATAAATATTTTCGATTTACCATGCAACAACTATAAGACTAGGGTGCTTGCTAAGTTATGCAAAGATATTCATCAAGTTAGGCAAAGCTATTAGCTAAGTTTAGCTCCCTAGTCTTATAGTCATGGCAAACAACGAGATAATCGATTTCACCTACGATTTAACGTTCCTGTCTCATTTTAAACTTTTACATTTTTACATGTGACTAGCACCTAACACCTATGCGTATTATAATGAACATTCTTTTAGTTACATCTCGTATATAAAGGATTTATAGTCAAAAACTTGTTGTTTTTTTACTTTAAAAAAAAATTTAATTTGATTATAGATGAAGCTCTTCAGACCGGAAAATTAGATATTTTTAGACTAACAGAAAGATGCGCCGAGTTGCCTAAACCTACAATGAAATTATCAAAAGCTAAAAGAACAGTTCCCTTAACAGAATTAACATATACGTATACGACAGGAATAATACCAATTAAGAAGGGAACAATACCTCATAGAAATGGAACTTAAGCATATACGAAAAACAAATACCATAATCAAAAGGAACATTACCATTTAAAAAAGGAACATTACCATTTACAAAGGAACATTACCATTTACAAAAGGAACATTACCATTTACAAAAGGAACATTACCATTTACAATAGAAATGTTAACGAAACTAATGGAACGTGTTCCTAACCTAAATGACTACTTCTTTATACAAAGGGAAAATTAATCTAAACAAAACAAAAGTCCATTCCGGCTAGTAATGCCCTACAATTTGTGACGTTTAAAATAATATGCTTTAACATAAACATTTGTCACCAAACAAACAACATTAGAAAAGTTATTTACTTGATGTCTGTTTAAGCCAAATCAATTCTAAAATGTGCAATACCAATGAGTAAATATTCTAAAAATAGCTGCACCAAAACAAAGTGCATATAAATTAAAATACTTTCAGTTGAAAATCGATAAAGTTCAATTCATTCAAGTTGTGTAACTTTCAGTCATTTAAATAGAGCACGTGAGTTCTCTCTCCTTGACGTCTTCTCGCAGGCCGCCATCTTGTTAGTTTAGATTAGAGTTGAGCTTGAGGTACCATTGAGTGTGGCGGGGTAGGGGGAGAGGGGGCCGAGGGGGATTTTTAAAAAAACCAACTGGAAACTGCATCACTTTTAACTTATTCCAAGACTGAATATGTGCCTTCCCTCATCTCTTAGTAGTATTACTTAATAGTAGTATTTGTTAAAGAATATGAATTAAAAATGAACGACAGAATGCAGATGCTAATACAAGGGAAAATACTTATATGTATACATATACAAATCTGTTACAAAATTTCAAACAATCCTGATAAATCATTTTAAAACAATAACGATGGTTCATAGGATCACATAATCAGAAGTGCTGTACCTGGAAGTAGGAAATAATGTTAGGGCAAAATACATTTTTCGGACAAGTTCCTTTACTTTATGTCCCTTGATACGAAGCGAATAAACCTTTAAAAAAAACATTCGAAAACCAAGATTTAATTAAACCATACAACAATCGACAGCCAAGATTAGACTTAGAATAGAGTTCTAGCAAATATTCAAACTAACTCTAAATCTGATATGTAAATCCAAAAAATTATTAAATATTTTACTTTTCCTATTTTAGTTTTCACTGCTTCATCGAAATATTCGTCATAAATAAATGGATCTGAATACGATTTTTACAACATCTGAACAACTTCCTGCAACTTTGTCATAACACGTTTTTAGCATGTAATTTCCTTACATCATCGAACAACTTCCTTTAACTTTGCTATTGACAAGTTTATAACGAGTCATCAATCAACTTCCTACAACTTTGCTATTGACAAGTTTATAACGAGTCATTTCTTTACATCGTCAAACATTTATGACTATCCAAACAAAATGCTTGCGAAAGGCAGTGCCAATCAGGAGCGGCGTTTGGGGGTGGCAGCTTCAGGCCCCGCGCTTAAGGTGGCCCCGCGTTTCAGACTTGAGAATATTTCGTCCAAGTTATATTCACCGTAAAAAACCAATCACAAAATACACAAAACATGGCCTAATCCTTTCGAAATTTCACACAACGGAAGTTGAAACTCTTCTGAATATAAGTTTTATAAGCTATTAATAAAATAGTTGAATGGAAATATCCGATTTCTAATAAGAATTCATCTAATCAAGATATTATGACCTTTTGGGCATATTGGTAGTTCGCGATCGTTACCAGTACTCTGGCCCCGCGGGGTCATTGTTGCGCCAAACCTCGCGCGTGCCTAACTCCGCCTCTGGTTCCATTGTAATAAATGTAAGGAAATAATGTGGCACAAATAAATAAAAAAAAATTGTATTGGAGTGTTGCATGGTAACGGAAATCTCATGAGCATGAATTGAGAACCGCTGGTTTAATAACCATCCAAACATCAGGTGCGCACGACAGCCACAGGGCGGATTAACTGTTTATTTTAAAGGAATAATTTTTAGTGCTGTCAGTCGCGCCGTTTGGTTAAGCTTCATTTCCGGTCAGGAAAGCGATTACATCCCTTGGCTGACCTTCGAGTGCTGGGATAACCTTATGGGGTCATGTATTCATGGGGTTGAGGGATCGTGGGGTCAAGGATCGTGGGGTCATTGAATCGTGGGGAAATGGGATCATTCGATTATATTTTCTCTTTCAACAAGATGGTGTCGTAACACACATGACCCCTGTCAAGAGATGGGAATATTTTAATGATCATGTAAACTTTATAAACCTTCCCTGGAAGGGGGAATGTTAATAACATTTTTAAAGAGAATAAATTCAGTTAACCTCCTCCCATCGCCTACCTCCCAACCACCTTCTCCCATCGCCTACCTCCCAACCACCTCCTCCCATCGCCTACCTCCAAACCACCTCCTCCCATCGCCTACCTCCCAACAACCTCCTCCCATTGCCTACCTCCCAACCACCTCCTCCCATCGCCTACCTCCCATCGCCTACCTCCCAACCACCTCCTCCCATCGCCTACCTCCCAACCCTCTCCTCCCATCGCCTACCTCCCAACCACCTCCTCCCATCGCCTACCTCCAAACCACCTCCTCCCATCGCCTACCTCCCAACAACCTCCTCCCATTGCCTACCTCCCAACCACCTCCTCCCATCGCCTACCTCCCATCGCCTACCTCCCAACCACCCCCTCCCATCGCCTACCTCCCAACCCTCTCCTCCCATCGCCTACCTCCCAACCACCTCCTCCCATCGCCTACCTCTCAACCACCTCCTCTCATCGAGTCCCCAACCACCTCCTCCCATCGCCTACCTTCCAACCACCTCCTCCCATTGCCTACTTCCCAACCACCTCCTCCCATCGCATACCTCCCAACCACCTCCTCCCATCGCATACCTCCCAACAACCTATTCCCATCGCCTACCTCCCAACCACCGATCTCACACCAATTAACGCAGAAGTTCGCTTCCAAAAAGATACAGGGGCGTATCAACCTAGATCATGTGTCAATGAAACAGGTGCGCATCAAAGATAGATCATCATATGTTCGAAGCTGAATTTTTGTTTAAAAGGAGAAGAGTACCGGCATCAAAGTATCAGAGAAAAATAAGTTTCCGAGATGAATGTTTCTCTCTTATGTCTGTGACGTAAGGCCTCAATGAAAGAAGTATCTCTGATAAAATAATGATTTAAAGTCTCCGAGTTAAGAGCCTTTGAGGTAACTGTTTTGAGATAAAGATCTTTGAAATAAATGTTTTTTTTAAATAAAGATCTTTGAGATATCGGTCTTTGTGAGAAAATTCATAAGTCATTTGAAAGGAATATCTTTGAGATAGATGACTTTGATATAATTGTTTTTTTTAAATAAAAACCTTTAAAATAAAAATCTTGACATAAAGGTATGTGAAACATAAAATTTAAAATGAAGAGCTTTGAGATAAAGGTATCTGAGATAAAGATCGTTGAGATAAAGTCCTTTCAGATAAATGTCTTTTAGATAGAGATCTTTGAAACCAAGATCTTATAATATAAGGGTCTTTGATATAAAGTTCTTTAATATAGAGATCTTTCAGATAAGGGTCTTTGACGTAAACTTAATGAGAGAATTTCCAACTAAATTCTTTAGATAAAGGTCTTTGAGATAAAGATATTCGAGATAAAGGTCTTTGAGATAAAAAGTCTTTAAGATAAAGGAATTTGACATGCAGGTCCTTATGATAAAGTTTTTTGAGCTAAAGAACTTTGTAATAAAGACCTTTGAGGTAAATGTCTTTAATATAAAGGTATTTGCGATAAATGTCTTTGAGAAAAGTGGTTTTGAGATAAAGATTTTTGAGATAAAGGTCTTTGATAAAAAGTTCTATTGTTCTTTTTAAAAACAGTTTTAAGAACAAAAGACCTTCATTTCATACGAGAGCCAACAAGAGAGAGATCATTGACAGATCACATTGTCTGACAGTGTATACAGACAATGTTCTTCACGTCAGACAGACATATCAAGTCTTATTATCTTTAGGCAGAAATGATAATTGATACAGGACACATGACTCAGGGCATAGGACACATGACTAAGGGCATAGGACACATGACTCAGGGCACAGGACACATGACTCGGGGCATAGGACACATGACTCATGGCATAGGACACATGACTCAGGGCATAGGACACATGACTCAGGGCACAGGACTGAGGACAAAGGACTTTGGACACATGAATCAGGACACAAGACACACAACTCAGGACACCTAACACAGTACACAAAACTCAGGACTCAGGACAAAGGACTCAGGACACAGGACTCAGGACAAAGGACTCAGGACACAGGACTCAGGACACAGGACAAAGGACTAAGGACACAGGACGCACGTTGTGATGGCCATACATGCATACATACACGGAGAAACAATGGTCATAGTACAACCCAGCAACTCGTGTCCACTGGTTTAGTTAGACAACTTTTCTCATGTACATAACGAGTTTCAAATAGGAACAGTATGGTATATTTCTTTCTGTGAAAGACGATAAATTTATCTTTTTACTTCGCAGCTTTTGGAACGAATGGAACGGTAATAAAGTGTCAAGCATTTAATTTCACCACTCTGACAGAAAGTAATAGTTTCTTTTTCTTTTTTTTTAATAGTCAACTGAGACACTAAATGGATATTTTTTAATTATTTTTTTTAATTAAAAATCACTGACAATAGTTGTATCTTATTTTTATTTTCAATAGCCACGAAATAATATCATTTCATATGTTATCTGGTATATGAGAATGAAAAATAAGTGGTGAAACATTTTGTTATTGAAATATGTTATTTTACACGCTTTTATTTAAGTCACAATGTTTGTATGTTGTATCCGTCCATCCTTCCATCCATCCTTCCTTCAAAACTTGAAACGTAAAATTATACCACTTTTGATGGTCCTAGAGATCTAAAAATTTTACCACGGATAGATCTTGGATGACAATGCATTGTATCAAAATTTCAGATCGATCGAATGTACCGTATTGAAATAATGGCATTTTTAGTTTATCTATAATCTATATATAAGAATCGGTACCCGTCTGCTTTGTTGATATCCATGAGTTCACCACGTGAACGCAACACCGTGGTATAAAACGTTGGGCGGGCGCTTATGAGGTGTTTGGTATAAAAAAAATAGTGGTAAATAAAACAAACCCGTAAAAACAAAGTTTTTGACTATAAATCTTTATATATGAGACATAACTAACAATATTGATTACTTTCAAACTCTTAACTCAACTTTGCTTCATAACCCTAGGGGGGGGGGCCGAGCTCAGCATGACACGTAAAATGTAAACAAAAGCACGCCGGAATTTCGATGGGTCGCTTCAACGCATCAACTCAAACTCTCACGTGGGAAAAAAAACAGTAACAAACCGTGAATTTGAATTACATATATCATATAAGGATAAACTAAAAATGCATTAATGAAATTTTGATACGATGCATTGTTAGGTGAGACGGGTCCGTGTGCCAAATTTCAGTTTGATCGGATCACGGGAAGAGGGTCATTTTTTACTTTTGTTTTTCCGCCCGCCCGCCCATGAGATGACGACAGAGAGAGACTGCGGTGAAGTTAATATAAGGGATTTAATAAAACAAACCCGTAAAAACAAAGTTTTCTACTATAAATCCCTTATATTTTAGTCATAATTAAAAGTATTGATTATGTTTCAACGCCACAAATATTTACGGACTGACACCGAATGATGTCCCCTGTCTTTTAACGGGGGATGGGTCATGAGGGGGTGTCGGCACGACGGTCGACGTCTAAGTGTCAACTCAAACTCACGTGGAAAAAAACAATAAAAAACCGTGAATTTGAATTGCATACCTCATATAAGGATAAACTAAAAATGCAATAATTTAATTACGGTACGTTCGATCGATCTGAAATTTTGAAACGATGCATTGTTAGGTTAGACGGGCCCGTGTGCCAAATTTCAGCTCGATCGGATCACGGGAAGTGGGTCATTTTCGACTTTTGTTTTTCCGCCCGCCCGCCCATGAGATGATGAGATGACGACAGAGATGACCGGCGGTGAAGTTAATATAAGGGATTTAAAAAAAACAAACCCGTAAAAACAAAGTTTTTGACTTTAAATCCCTTATATATGAGACATAACTAACAGTATTGATTATTTTCAAACATTTACAGACTGAATCTGTCTTAACTCAAGTTTGCTTCATAACCCTAGGGGGGGTGGGAGGGGGAGAGGGGAAAAGTCTGGTCACCGATTCGCTTGACCGAGCTCAGCGTGACACGTAAAATGTAAACAAAAGCACCCCGTCGCTTCGTTGGGTCGCCTCAATGCGTCAGCTCAAACTTTCACGTGGGAAAAAAACAATAACAAACCGTGAATTTGAATTACATACCTCATATAAGGATAAACTAAAAATGCATTAATTTTATTACGGTACGTTCGATCGATCGGAAATTTTGATACGATGCATTGTTAGGTCAGACGAGTCAGTGTGCCAAATTTCAGCTCGATCCAATCACGGAAAGTGGGTCATTTTCGACTTTTGTTTTTCCACCCGCCCATGAGATCATGAGATGACGACAGACAGAGACGGCCGCGAAGTTAATATAAGGGATTTAAAAACAAAGTTTTCTACTATAAATCCCATATATTTTAGTCATAATTAAAAGTATTGATTATGTTTCAACGCCACAAATATTTACGGACTGACACCAAGTGATGTCCCCTGTCTTTTAACGGGGGATGGGTCGTGAGGGGGTGTCGGCACGACGGTCGACGTCTAAGCGTCAACTAGAACTCACGTGGAAAAAAACAATAACCAACCGTGAATTTGAATTACATACCTCATATAAGGATAAACTAAAATGCATTAATTTAATTACGGTACTTTCGATCGATCGGAAATTTTGATACGATGCATTGTTAGGTTAGACGGGTCCGTGTGCCAAATTTCAGCTCGATCGGATCACTGGAAGTGGGTCATTTTCGACTTTTGTTTTTCCGCCCGCCCGCCCATGAGATGATGAGATGACGACAGAGATGACCGGCGGTGAAGTTAATATAAGGGATTTAAAAAAAAACCCGTAAAAACAAAGTTTTTGACTTTAAATCCCTTATATATGAGACATAACTAACAGTATTGATTATTTTCAAACATTTACAGACTGAATCTGTCTTAACTAAAGTTTGCTTCATAACTCTAGGGGGGGAGGGTTGGGTGGGAGGGGGAGAGGGGAAAAGTCTGGTCACCGATTCGCTTGACCGAGCTCAGCGTGACACGTAAAATGTAAATAAAAGCACCCCGTCGCTTCGTTGGGTCGCCTCAATGCGTCAGCTCAAACTTTCACGTGGGAAAAAAACAATAACAAATCGTGAATTTGAATTACATACCTCATATAAGGATAAACTAAAAATGCATTAATTTAATTACGGTACGTTCGATCGATCTGAAATTTTGATACGATGCATTGTTAGGTCAGACGGGTCAGTGCGCCAAATTTCAGCTCGATCGAATCACGGGAAGTGGGTCATTTTCGACTTTTGTTTTTCCGCCCGCCCATGAGATGATGAGACGGCCGTGAAGTTAATATAAGGGATTTAATAAAACAAACCCGTAAAAACAAAGTTTTTGACTATAAATCCCTTATATATGAGACATAACTAACAGTATTGATTATTTTCAAACATTTACAGACTGACACCGAGTGATGCCCCTTGTCTTTAATAAATGGGGGTGGGACATGAGGGGGTGTCGGCACGACGGTCGGCGTCAACTCAAACTCACGTGGAAGTGGAAGAAAAAAACAATAACAAACCGTGAATTTGAATTACATACCTCATATAAGGATAAACTAAAAATGCATTAATTTAATTACGGTACGTTCGATCGATCTGAAATTTTGATACGATGCATTGTTAGGTCAGACGGGTCCGTGTGCCAAATTTCAGCTCGATCGGATCACGGGAAATGGGTCATTTTTTACTTTTGTTTTTCTGCCCGCCCATGAGATGACGACAGAGAGACAGACAGAGACGGCCGCGAAGTTAATATAAGGGATTTAAAAAAGATGTGTGGGCTTTAGACGTGAATTTTAAAGAGTTTTTATTATAAGTTTTCAAAAATAGCTGTAAAAACAAAGTTTTTTACTATAAATCCCTTATATATGAGACATAACTAAAAGTAGTGATTATGTTAAAAGCGTGTCCTTTTTAAAAAAAGATTTTTTAAATATTTAATTTAATTATTTAGTTTCATGGTCCGTCTGAAATAAGGTTAACCAAACTGAATTTTTTTAAAGTAAATTAAGTTCGCTTGTAGTGAGATTACAGACTTTGCTTAAAGACGTTGACTCTTAGAGTGGGTTAACAGACTTTAATGACAGAAGCCTAAATACAACCAAAATAAATAACAATTGAGACTCAAACTACCACACACAAAAAACTAGAGACAAAATCCAGCACTAAACATGTAATACAAAGATGGTCAACAAGAAAAATTAGTACGAATATCGTGATCTCCGTTGCTATGAGGGCAACGTTATAAGCAGAGGCGTCACTGTGGTGGGAGGGGTTGTGCGGACCGCACTGGGGGACACCATCTCAAAGGGTGACACCAAAATATAAAACTATGTGTGTTCCCATTATTTGGCACTGACAGACTCGGGGGAGGTCTTTGGAGAATTCATGAAGGGGTGACAACATGAGCTGCCTCACCGGGTGACACCAACCCTAGTGACGCCTCTGGTTATAAGGGTTATTGAGGACCTGTGAATACTGGGCCTTGTTAAACCATGTCAATGACATAGAGGACCTTGTGAATACTGGGACTTGTTAAACCATGTCAATGACATAGAGGACCTTGTGAATACTGGGCCCTTGTTAAACCATGTCAATGACATAGAGGACCTTGTGAATACTGGGACTTGTTAAACCATGTCAATGACATAGAGGACCTTGTGAATACTGGGACTTGTTAAACCATGTCAATGACATAGAGGACCTTGTGAATACTGGGACTTGTTAAACCATGTCAATGACATAGAGGACCTTGTGAATACTGGGACTTGTTAAACCATGTCAATGACATAGAGGACCTTGTGAATACTGGGACTTGTTAAACCATGTCAATGACATAGAGGACCTTGTGAATACTGGGACTTGTTAAACCATGTCAATGACATAGAGGACCTTGTGAATACTGGGACTTGTTAAACCATGTCAATGACATAGAGGACCTTGTGAATACTGGGACTTGTTAAACCATGTCAATGACATAGAGGACCTTGTGAATACTGGGACTTGTTAAACCATGTCAATGACATAGAGGACCTTGTGAATACTGGGACTTGTTAAACCATGTCAATGACATAGAGGACCTTGTGAATACTGGGACTTGTTAAACCATGTCAATGACATAGAGGACCTGGTGAATACTGGGACTTGTTAAACCATGTCAATGACATAGAGGACCTTGTGAATACTGGGACTTGTTAAACCATGTCAATGACATAGAGGACCTTGTGAATACTGGGACTTGTTAAACCATGTCAATGACATAGAGGACCTGGTGAATACTGGGCCTTGTTAAACCATGTCAATGACATAGAGGACCTGGTGAATACTGGGACTTGTTAAACCATGTCAATGACATAGAGGACCTTGTAAATACTGGGACTTGTTAAACCATGTCAATGGCATAGAGGCCTTGTGAATACTGGGCCCCGTTAAACCATGTCAATGACATAGAGGACCTGGTGAATACTGTGACTTGTTAAACCATGTCAATAACATAGAGGACCTGGTGAATACTGGGACTTGTTAAACCATGTCAATGACATAGAGGACCTTGTGAATGTGGGACTTGTTAAACCATGTCAATGACATAGAGGACCTGTGAATACTGGGACTTGTTAAACCATGTCAATGACATAGAGGACCTTGTGAATGCTGGGACTTGTTAAACCATGTCAATGACATAGAGGACCTGGTGAATACTGGGCCTTGTTAAACATGGTCAATGACATAGAGGACCTTGTAAATACTGTGACTTGTTAAACCATGTCAATGACATAGAGGACCTTGTGAATACTGGGCCCCGTTAAACCATGTCAATGACATAGAGGACCTTGTGAATACTGGGTCCCCGTTAAACCATGTCAATGACATAGAGGACCTTGTGAATACTGGGCCCGTTAAACCATGTCAATGACATAGAGGACCTTGTGAATACTGGGACTTGTTAAACCATGTCAATGACATAGAGGACCTTGTGAATACTGGGCCTTGTTAAACCATGTCAATGACATAGAGGACCTTGTGAATACTGGGACTTGTTAAACCATGTCAATGACATAGAGGACCTTGTGAATACTGGGACTGTTAAACCATGTCAATGACATAGAGGACCTTGTGAATACTGGGACTTGTTAAACCATGTCAATGACATAGAGGACCTGGTGAATACTGGGACTTGTTAAACCATGTCAATGACATAGAGGACCTGGTGAATACTGGGACTTGTTAAACCATGTCAATGACATAGAGGACCTTGTGAATACTGGGCCTTGTTAAACCATGTCAATGACATAGAGGACCTTGTGAATACTGGGACTTGTTAAACCATGTCAATGACATAGAGGACCTTGTGAATACTGGGCCTTGTTAAACCATGTCAATGACATAGAGGACCTTGTGAATACTGGGACTTGTTAAACCATGTCAATGACATAGAGGACCTTGTGAATACTGGGACTTGTTAAACCATGTCAATGACATAGAGGACCTTGTGAATACTGGGACTTGTTAAACCATGTCAATGACATAGAGGACCTGGTGAATACTGGGACTTGTTAAACCATGTCAA
Organism: Ampullaceana balthica; assembly: GCA_944989445.1. Classification (NCBI taxonomy): domain Eukaryota; kingdom Metazoa; phylum Mollusca; class Gastropoda; family Lymnaeidae; genus Ampullaceana; species Ampullaceana balthica. Next base: position 133,781 of record CALYLW010001593.1, on the reverse strand, counting down.
TGACATAGAGGACCTTGTGAATACTGGGACTTGTTAAACCATGTCAATGACATAGAGGACCTGTGAATACTGGGCCTTGTTAAACCATGTCAATGACATAGAGGACCTGTGAATACTGGGCCTTGTTAAACCATGTCAATGACATAGAGGACCTGGTGAATACTGGGCCTTGTTAAACCATGTCAATGACATAGAGGACCTGATGAATACTGGGCCTTGTTAAACCATGTCAATGACATAGAGGACCTGGTGAATACTGGGCCTTGTTAAACCATGTCAATGACATAGAGGACCTTGTGAATACTGGGACTTGTTAAACCATGTCAATGACATAGAGGACCTTGTGAATACTGGGACTTGTTAAACCATGTCAATGGCATAGAGGACCTGATGAATACTAGGCCTTGTTAAACCATGTCAATGACATAGAGGACCTTGTGAACAGTGGGCCTCGTTAAACCATGTCAATGACATAGAGGACCTTGTGAATACTGGGACTTGTTAAACCATGTCAATGGCATAGACTAGATCATAGGCAACAACTCTATCGTGAGAGATGCACTCTTACATTTTGAAATTACGAATGACAAGAGCGCCGTTGTTCATACCTATCAGCATTTAAATTTTTGTTACGACGAATTTCGTAACCTGACAAAGTCTCCTAGAGAGGACATCACACAACACAATTTTGAGAAGCACTGATCTAGAGATTATGAGATTCTAGATTTAGATTGACAGACTTCACTTGATGTCACATTTTAGAATTATAGGTTAGGGGTCATACGAGAGATTAAGGGGTCATATGAAATATTAAGGGTCATATGAGAGGTCATGGGACATATGAGAGGTTAGGCGTGATATGACAAGGTTAATGGTCATGTTAGAGTTTAGGGGTCATTTTAGAGGTAAGGGACAATGTTCCCTTTAAGCTGCGCGACTGCGCAGATATCTGACCGACGCCGCGCAGCAGTTTATAATTACCACGCAGCAAATTTTGAAAAATATTGCACAAAAAATGTATTCTATGAAACTTTGCACACGAGGATTTTAACTTTGCACATGGACCAACGAACCTGAGAGGGAAAATTGGTTAGGGGACATATGCGAGATTATGTGACAGGCGAGGAGTCCAGTTACAGATACGACGTTAATATGACAGGTTGAGTGACAGGTCAGGTTTTCAGTGACCGACTAGAAGATTCCTAAAATACCATTAAAAACGTGGTAAAAATCACTTACAAACCTCCTAGAGTGAAAAACTTAAATACCTAGCACCAAATGACAACTCCTTACTTTCTTTTATAAACTTATTTTATCTCTGGCACACAGTTTCCTCCATGAGGTAAAATAAACTAAAAGGGATTCAATTTGGAAGAGATCGATTGTCCAGTTCATATAATTTTTTCTCAATGATACAATGAATGTAACAACATTTCAGTGCAAGTTTTTATCGTTAACTTCTCTGAGATCACTACACGAAATTGTTACTGTTGGTAACGTGTTTACGTGAGTATGACAGTAATACCTCTGAGAACCACTGCTTAGTCTGAAACACGCCGAATAGGAATTCCTGTCTGTGCAAGCTGTATAAGAAAGTCGTTTTTAAAAAAAAGTAAACATTCTTGAGGGTAAGCTGCAGCTGTGAAAAATGAAATAAATACAAAAGTGTATTGTAGGGCTCCCTAAAGCAAATACGATATATTTACTAAAAGGCTGATCATCCAAGTGGGCAAGAAATTTCTGCAGCAGACGAAAATCAATGAAACGAGGAGAAAAAGGCTGGAGACAGCTGGGACAAAACAAATCAGGTCTTGGAAATAACAAATTATCATAATCAGTTTTTAGGTCATATAAAGGGGATATTATGAATTTTGAAGGTCACATAAATCATAGATTATAATAATGAGTGTTTGAGATAAGAGTAAAGGGGACTACCGTAATCAGTTTTTGGGTCACATAAATGGAAGATTATCATAATCAGTTTTGCAGGTCACAGAAAGGGGATATTATGAATTTTGAACGTCACAAAATTAAGAGGTTATCATGTTTTGAAGGTGTCATATGGAAATGATTATCATGAATATTTGAGTTTACATAAATAATAATTAGAATATAATCTTTAAAAGGTTGTCCAGGGTTTACACCATTTGAATGATCTCTTTGAATAAATCAATCAAATTCTTTTTTACCACGTTTTTATTAACTTGCTTTCGTGTCTGTCTGTCTGTCTGTCCGCAATTTTTCAAATTTGCCAACGTAAAATTAAACCACCTCTGATGGTCCTAGAAAGCTCAAAATTTTACCACAGATAGATCCTGGATGACAATTCATTGAATCAAAATTTCAGATCGATCGAATGTACCGCAATTAAATTATTGCATTTTTTAGTTTATCTCTATATAAGCATCTATATCCTTCTGATGAGGTGTTTGGTAAAATAAATAGGGTTAAATACAGATTTTTAAAAAACACGTTTTTTATAAGTGGACTAAGCAGAAGAAAATAATTTAAAACGTATAAGTTCAAGTATTTGCATTTAATATGACTAAAAACGTGGGGCGGGTGCTTATGAGGTTTAACATATGCAGTTCACTCATTCTCTCACTTATAGATCTCTCCTTTGCCTTCTAAATTATAAATCTTTAACTTTTATACCAAACACCCGCCCCACGTTTTTAGTCATATTAAATCACAGTACTTGGAGTTAATTATAAGTTTTAAATTATTTTCTTCTTTTTATTCCACTTATAAAAACGTGTTTTTTTAAAATCTTTTTTTTACTTTTATTTATAAACAATATATTTAGCATACATCAGCATATCATGACAATTTATTTTAATGCAAATCATCTACATTCGCTGTTATTTAAAAGATAAAAATAAAAGTTTTTCAAAAGCAACCAGCCTTCTATTCGTCGGTAGTGCTGACCCCGGAAGGTAAATAAAGAGACGTCACCAGCAGTACATACTATGTAGACAGGCTGAAAAATATCAGGCAGCTTCCAATAATTTGAGTACGTTGTGCATAAATTATTCATGTGCTTACGAGATCTCTGCATTAAGTATTGCATTTTCGATGTTTTTGCAATACTTAATAACAATAATAATTGGTCAACGACATGTTAGAATTTTTCTTGTGTATATTATTTCTTGGAATAAATCATTTGTTTTTCCAGCATTGAATTACGTACTTTAAGGCAACACTTTAAGTTAAAGTAGCATTCATATAATGAGTATACCAAGAAAAAACTTGAACTTTAAAAATAAAATATTCAGATGTTAACATAACGGTTGATGTTACATTGATTAAATGATGGATTGTAAATATAAAGCTAAGATCTATATCTTAAGAGTTAAAATATTTAGATACATAATACATTTAAACACCACGTTTACACAATTTCTGTTGCTAATGTTGCTGCTATATGTTAATGTTGATGTTGATGTTAATGTTGATGTTAATGTTGATGTTAATGTTAATGTTGATGTTGATGTTGATGTTAATGTTGATGTTGATGTTGATGTTAACGTTGATGTTAATGTTGATGTTAATGTTGATGTTGATGTTGATGTTAATGTTGATGTTAATATTGATGTTAATATTGCTGCTATTATAGAGACCAATATTAAATTTACATCACCAGATTCTACCGTTTTTAAATCTCTAGTCAGTACACCTTCTTAAGGACCCCCACGTGTTTACAGTTTATAACCCCACTTGTTTACAGTTTAAGGACCCCGACTATTTTACAGTTTAAGAACCCCCCTAACCCCACTAATTTACAGTTTAAGGACCTCTACTAGTTTATAGTTTAAGAACCCCCTGATTTACAGTCGAAGAACCCCATACTGGTTTACATTATACTAGTTTATAGTTTAAGAACCCCCTGTTTACAGTTCTTGAATGCCAATCTCTAACAAAGTCATGTAGTGTTAAAATTCTAATATTAGACCAAGGAACGGTCCAAGACTGCTATTGGTTTTAAATCTGATCATCAATATTCATAACGGGCCACCCACCAGTGTACGGCTTGTGATGACTATCACAGGTTCTCAAATATTCATAACGTGCCCCCCACCAGTGTACGGCTTGTGATGACTAACACAGGTTCTCAAATATGATAACGGGCCACCCACCAGTGTAAGGCTTGTGATGACTAACACGGGTTCTCAAATATCTCTTTGGGAGACACTGATCTAAGGTATGTGTAAACGTACTTTCAAATTAATAGCCATCAGTTATCAAAGCTTGGAACTGGACATCAGAACATGTCAAAATTTATACACCTTGACAAGTCAAAGTTTAGACTAGACACCTTGACAAGTCAAAGTTTAGACTAGACACCTTGACAAGTCAAAGTTTAGACTAGACACCTTGACAAGTCAAAGTTTAGACTAGACACCTTGACAAGTCAAAGTTTAGACTAGACACCTTGTCAAGTCAAAGTTTAGACTAGACACCTTGACAAGTCAAAGTTTAGACTAGACACCTTGACAAGTCAAAGTTTAGACTAGACACCTTGACAAGTCAAAGTTTAGACTAGACACCTTGTCAAGTCAAAGTTTAGAACAGACATCTTAAAATATCAGAGTTTAGAACTACAAATCACAACAGTTGTTTACCACATCTAAACACTGACCAAACTGAAGACAAATAATAATGGGCCATATCAGCCTTCGAACCTGACAAAGTCTTTGATGTAATTTCTTAAACAAACTTTAGAAAGATGATCAGGTTTCAAAGAATAAATTGATTTTATCGAACGATCTTTCGTGTCACCAAGAAAATAAATATCACTTAAAATTTTGAAGAGGTATTATTGAAGGAGTCGTCCTTGTGGTTTGTTTAGGCCCTGGCTTACCCTAAATGGGACACAGCTCGTGCACTGAGTCAGACGTGATGTCGGCGTAGGTTCACTGGGAGCACGTGACCCATTGATTTCTGTTGATAAACAAAAGGACTGTTGATTCAATGACTCAACTTTCTCACGTCGACTGCCAGACATCGGGATGGGGTGGAGTTACCGCCCTTTTCATGTCTAGACGCTCCCGTGGAGGTGGGTTGGTGACACTCCCACGCAGTGACAGTTACCATGGATACGTCACTTGGAATTCATCTATCACAGTGAGGGCGAACCTTTTTGGGTCCGCGTGCTCAAACTTCAATTAAAACCTGCTTATCATCAATATACATAATTTGCAATGTATGTCACGTCCAGTGGCGTAGATAGGGGGGGGGCGGTGGGGGCGGTCCACCCCGGGCGGCACTCATTAAGGGGACGGCATTTGTGAGTATTTGAAAAGTACAACCATTTCCAAAAACCACCCTTTTTCTTTTGAAGGGGGAAACCAAGGTGAAGCAAAAATATTTGTAATTTCGAGTCTTAATTAACGGATTCGCACAACACTTTTTGATTACATGGTGGATATTATAACTAACGCAAAATCGTTCAAAATTTTTTAATCGCTCAAAAAAGGTATCCATTTGTTTGGAAAACTAAGCGGTATAAGTCACAGATGACGCTTTGATAAGAAAAGTACACAAAAAACTCATCACCGCTGGGCCGAATAATATGTGCTATTAATATCACCACGACAGTTGGTACGTGGAATTTTGACATTCGCAGAATGATGCGCGAACACGTACCTAAAGGCATGGTGGCTCAAATATTGTGTTTAACTTGCAAGTGGTAATTTATATTACTGTTTTAGTTTTCAGAAAATTATTGTAAGGTAATTTATTAAAAATTAAATTTATTTAGTTTTTATTGCATTTAAGTAGCAAACATAATTTGTGTTTTTCATTAAAATACGGCTATTCATTAAACATGTTACGCCTATCCAATTAAAGTAATGTGTAAAATAATTTGAATTCGTCTATTTATGGAAAATTATTAAGATTTATGACAAGAATATGTCAATATTCAAATTTTTCTGATAAAAAACTACACAATAGGCATACTAATTTCGAAAAAGACATACTTTAAAATTTCAATCGTCTTGGAAAAATTGACCTTTGAAGATATACTAGGAAAACAAGATCAAATGCTGGAATTTTACTCAATTCAATGCAATCTTTTTCTTTTTTTATGTTATCTCAATTTATGGGAATCCGTCATTTTTTAAAATTAATGCAAAGTCATTGCATGGAACAAAAAGATGTGCTAATACAAAATGCTGTTCTATCAGCCAAACAATTTGTGAAGAGATGGAAATATCAACTGAACGCGGAGTTCGAAGGAGACAAAAATATGAGTAGGGAAAATTCAGAAGACGTGGTTCTATTTTTAGAACAAGAAGTACAACGAGAAATGTTTTTATCTTATCTTATCTTATCTGTTTCAGACGCTCCTTCCATACAGAAGATTATTGCGTCCTACGCTTATCTATGGTTTGTGTTTAGTCCTGCATTCTTATTAGAGCTTTAAATTATGATAAAGTGTTGGCTTTCCTGGTTTCTTCAGGCAACCCATTCCACGCCCGAATTCCGGACGGGAAGAACGAAAATTTGTATGAGTTTGTTCTCGCATACGGAATAAGAAAGGTGTTTTTATCCTTATGTCTATTTGAGGGTTATATTAAGGTATCTTTGTGTTGTATTTCTAAATTAGAGTTAATTGCTTTATGTATGATTACTACTTTGCTCTTGGTCCTTCTATCCTCTAGTGTTTCAAGGTTTAATGATTTAACTAATGGTGTTATTCTAGTCAGTTTTCAATATTCTCCAGTGATGAATCTGGCAGCTCTTTTTTGGATTTGTTATTGTTTATCAATGTTTTCTTTGGTGGATGGGTCCCATACAGGAGATGCATATTCTAGTACAGGTCTCACCAAAGTGAGATAGCATTTTAGTTTTATATCTTTATTACATTTGTAAAGTTTTATTTTTATAAAGCCTAAGGTCTTGTTTGATTTTTTAATAAGTTCATTGACATGGGGATTCCATGATAATTTCTCATTTTTTATACATGGATGGAATTATGAAAGAAAATAAAAGTACGATTTGATGAGTTTCATGTCCTTACAAGAAAATATTCGTAATACCATGTAACCTACTAAATGGAGCATTTGAACATCAAATAGATTATTCTCTTGACATTGATAAAGACCAGTTCTATATGGAAAGAAAAAGGATCAAGGTTTTTATGGCTGTACTGTACCTACACTACAAGAAAAAGCTTTATACTAGAAAACCGGGGGAGAAGGCCCCCTTGATCCATTAAAATTTATTCAACAGTATAGATTGGTGAATTCTGTACCCAGCATAGTAATTTTGCTATGAATTTTTTCAACTATTGCTAGCAGTGTCGCTAGATATGGAAGGAGCTTCTCAAAACTGAATTTGATAAAAAAAATTATCTTCGTTTTATAATGAGCGATTAAAGTAAACAAAATCTTGCAATACTGTCCATAGTCAATAGAACAAGATATCACATATAATTTTAATTTTGATAGCATAATACACGATTTTTCTATTATGAAAGTTAGGAAAGTAAATGTATAAATATGTTTACATACTAATGTATACAATTTCTTAGTTTGTAAATAAAAAAAATCATTTATTTATAATACAAAATAGAAGAATAGAGATTGGTAATGTTTTGTTTGTGTGTAATTTTGGAATATGTTTTGTCTCCTTTTTTTTGGGGGGGGGGCGAGGGGGAACGACCTGCTACCTCAGTAACTTTCTTGTGGTCTTTAAAAAAAGTATCTTGTATTTTGTAAATTTGTATTTATTGGTATATAATCTTATGCGGCCTCTTTTATTTTTGCTTACATAAATATGTTATGCAATGGTAAACATTTTCCCCACCTTTACTTCGTTTCAATTACAATTGTTTATTCATGTTTCTTAATTTATAAAAACCATAACATAATTGACTAACTGGCGTCCATAAATGACGCGATTTTGGCTGATTTTACACCCCTTTCCCCCTCGTCACACGTCGTCACAAAATCGTGCATCCCTTCTTCAATAAGACGTCACAAAGCTTTGACCCCCCCTCCCCCCATAAAAGCCATATTTTCTGTTTGAAAATGAGCATGTTTCAAATTTAAAAAAATGTCATTTAAGTATGTTTTTAGTGTAACGCTGCATTCTAATATCGTAACACGCGTTTTACATAAACGTCATTAAATAAAGTGTTAGTAATCAAATATTTACGTGGAAATTTTATTTAAAGTTGCGCGTTTTGACGTGACATCACATTTCTTAAACACACCCCCTCGTCACAAATGTGTAGCCCCCCCTCCCCAGGTGCGTGATGTCATTTATGGACGGCCCCTAAAAAAGGGCGGCAAATTGGAGACCGCCCCGGGCGGCAAAAGTTCTAGCTACGCCACTGGTCACGTCTGTCTGTTCCGTCTGTCTGTTCGTGACGCTACTAATTTTTGAAAGCATCGCACCAAATTAATGCACCTAAAAATAACTCTTTTCGAACGTCCGCATAAAATTGTTCAAAAAGGAAATAAATGAATAAAATAAAAATGAATGAAAGCTCTGTATTTCGTTATATTTTAATCTGATGTGTATTTATTTTGAAAACTTCCGTAAATTTTGGACGGGTGATACACTAGTATATAGTAAAATACCAACACGAAGTGCAAGCAAAGTGGTTTGATTAATGAAATAATATTTTAGTTGCGTGCCGGCTGATGAGGCTTGCGTGCCATCTGTAGCTCGCGTGGCATAGGTTAGCCATCACTGATCTATCAGCTACATAGATACGTCACTTGGAATTCATACATCAGCTACCATAGATACGTCACTTGGAATTCATGTATCAGCTACCATAGATACGTCACTTGGATTTCATTTATCAGCTACCATAGATATGTCACTTGGAATTCATACATCAGCTACCATAGATACGTCACTTGGAATTCATGTATCAGCTACCATAGATACGTCACTTGGATTTCATGTATCAGCTACCATATATACGTGCCTTGGAATTCATGTATCAGCTACCATAGATACGTGCCTTGGAATTCATGTATCAGCTACCATAGATACGTCACTTGGATCACATGTATCAGCTACCATAGATATGGCAGTTGAGATGAAGATGTTTTGTTGAGTTAATTATTTCCCGGAATATGGGATTTTGACGTCTATTATAGATACAATAAATTGCTACATCTCTCACAATCCTTCAAAGATACAATTGCTACATCTCTCACAATCCTTCAAAGATACAATTGCTACATCTCTCACAATCCTTCAAAGATACAATTGCTACATCTCTCACAATCCTTCAACGATACAAACACTAAATCTCTTATTAACCATTCTAAATTTTAAGATACAATTGCTGCATCTCTCACAAGTCCTTCAAAGATACAATTGCTACATCTCTCTAAGTCCCTCAAAGACACAACTTGATGACATCGATGGCATGCCTTAGTGCTGACTTTTCTTTATGATTTACAGTTCGCCAACCCAAACAATGATATTCCACAAAACTGACTTTTAAAATTAAGTCAAATTTCAGCCTCGTCTGACATGGTGAGAGTTGTGGGCGTGTAATATTGCACAGACATTCGTCTTATCTGCTGCTCCACATATTCACATATTGCACAGACATTCGTCTTTTCTGCTGCTCCACATATTGCACAGACATTCGTCTTATCTGCTGTCCCACATATTGCACAGACATTCGTCTTATCTGCTGTTCCACATATTGCACAGACATTCGTCTTATCTGCTGTTCCACATATTGCACAGACATTCGTCTTATATGCTGTTCCACATATTGCACAGACATTCGTCTTATATGCTGTTCCACATATTGCACAGACATTCGTCTTATCTGCTGTTCCACATATTGCACAGACATTCGTCTTATCTGCTGTTCCACATATTGCAAAAACATTCGTCTTATATGCTGTTCCACATATTGCACAGACATTCGTCTTATCTGCTGCTCCATATATTGCACAGACATTTGTCTTATCTGCTGCTCCAGACATCGCACAGACATTTCGTCTTATCTGCTGTTCCACATATTGCACAGACATTTGTCTTATCTGCTGCTCCACATATTTCACAGACATTGGTCTTATCTGCTGGTCCACATTTTGCACAGACATTTGTCTTATCTGCTGTTCCACATATTGCACAGACATTGGTCTTATCGGCTGCTCTGCGCACAAACTCATCCGCCAGTCTTCGAGTCGCGATGCCTCCCCCCCCCCAAGCCCGCCTTCTGCCGGACCCAGTACGCCTGAGATAGCGATGGTAGAATGCTCGGCAATCATACTTATGAATATGGATTACCACCAGCTCGTATCGCAATAAATGATTTCGTCATCAGCTCGTCTCTACTGCCGTCTTCTGCAGTTCGTCTCTGCCCAAACTCTTTAAACCCGTTGGAAGGACGATATTCAAACCAGGCTACCGAGACCATATCACGTGATAGAACGCAGCGCCACACATCGGAAGATAATAGTTCAATCAGACTTTGACCATTCCCCATTCCAACAAGGAAGGTTTGGATTGTATGCAAATATCCCATTAGTTTCAATGCAGCGGTTCTAAAGTTGTTAATGCTTAGTTCAAGTATAAATGGCCACTTTTAGCTCTCAAAATGTGTCCCTAGGCTTGTGAATCTCCGAAACGACTCTGCGTTAAAATAATTGGAAAAGGGAATATCATTCACAACTGAAAAATGACGTAGTCAATTATATTAAGATTGGGTAGTTGACAAGCCTGGAACCCGCTCCATCACAACTTCCCATTACAATTATATTTTTGGTGGGATTTGAAGAGTACGTATTTTGGCACAAAATATAAATAAAATGGAAAAAAAATTCTGGAAAATAATAAAATAACAAAATTACATGACTGCTTTGAGAACTGTAATAAAGTTATAATAGTGAACAGAAAATATTTTTAAGCACACCATGATTAAAAGAGACAATCTTTTTGGTATATGATTTTCGTAGCATTTTTGGAACAAAATAATAAAGGAGTGTTGTAAGAGCAAAATGTAAAAAAAAATGAGAATCGGCCAGCAGATAAAAACTAACTTCATACAAGTATGCGACTTAACTGTCTTTTCGCGTGAATGATGGGAAATGAGCCATTTTGCTTTTACACTTTGTAGTCCTTCAACGTCTTCAAGCACTCAGACAAAGTAAATCAATATTTAGTTATTTTCTTCACATTATTTCAATCTCAAAATTGAGACAGGGCTGTTATGTCTTGTTTTTAAAAAAAGGAAATAATAATTTAAAAACTGAGATTTGAAGAAAAACAAAAGTTGCGGATGGGGGACAGCCAAAAGAAGGGACTCATTTGTTTTAAGGTTTTTAAAGTTTTCACTCTGACGTCGACTTCCTGTTCTGTCCATACACACGCGGACTTCCGGTGAAAAGGAATCCAAGAAAGACGTGACGTCGAAATTGAACAAGTCGGCAATTTCATCTTATGGACCCGGGCGAAACACAAGAAAGCCCAAAAATGACTAATCACTCCTCGGACCTGGCTAAATGATTAAATCTGGAGGCTAATAGACTGTCACTACTTGTAAAGCTGAATCTGAAATGGGGATATGTTGTTGGAGTCTGAAGAATGCGCTGTTCGCCGTCCCACAAAGCCCGTTGGTGATATGAGAGAATCCTCGTGAATGAAACTACGTCACGAAACTGTCGAGATGTGAATTTTCAAGTGGTCACGCCGGAGTTTCATTCAAGTCTCAACACAGATGTCCTTTGTAGGAAGTGGAATGACGTCACGGCATTGTCAATAGTTTATTAACACGGCTTATAACTGGAGTTTCTATCAATTCACAACACAGACGTCCAGTGGCGTCACTAGGGGGTGAGGGGGGAGGGCCGCCCCGGGTGTCACCCATCAGGAGTGTGACACCCGAGCCTAAAATTGTACTGGGTACAATTTTAGGTCAGAAAAAAAATGAAGACACATTTTTTTTTCATCTAGAAAGAAATTAAGAAATACAAAGAAATACGTTAACCGCGAAAACTTTTTATTAAAACATATCAGTTAACTTGCAATAATAAAACAGTCCCGACACGCAAACAACATTAAAACAAATTAGGAAAAAAAGAAAAAAACGTCGCGAGCTGAGAGATCTTTAAAAAAGGCTGGACATGAAAGAGGCAGTGTCTTATGTTTTAAAAGATATAAAGCCATTTGGGCTTTGACACACCGACACCATGGACGAATCCCACCTCACGACTCCCCCCCCCCATAACAGTGGGGTGTGGGGGGATAAGATTTTTACAAAACAAAATATCAAAAGATGGGTTTTCTTTGTTGATGTTTTTTCAAGACGAAAATTATGAATTCAATGTCTTTGAGTTAATATTTTGTTATATATATATTTATTAAAGGCGTGATATGCATGTTTATATACAGGTAGTCCCCCGGTTACGACGGTCCCATCCCGACTTACGCTGTTTCGTGGTTACGAACGCTCCCCCATAAAGAATAATATTGCGCGTTATTCGGTATTTTTTTAAAACTTTTTTTTTCATGGGGTAACGATTTGTTTTCTCTAGTTGAAATTAAAAAATTATTGAAAAATATGTATTATTATTATTTGAACCTACATCTTTCGTTTGCGAATTTTTCTCATGGTGAAGTTATCAATCAAGTCAGTAAAGCTAAGAAAGCTAACAAGTAAGTTCCTTTTCAATGCTCATTAGAGAGAGCATATTCAGTCTTTGTTGTCCCATGCACATTTTTACTCATTTTATAATCTTTTCAACTTTGAAAAGGATCGCTCTCAGTTGCAGTTTGATGTCATCATTTAGAGATAGATGAGAAGTGCGATGTGTACATTTGTAAAGAGCTGTGTGAAATTTAGCTCATTCAAAATCAGGAAAATGTTTAGCTCTGTGCACGTGTTTTGAGTTTGGCATTGGGCTACTTCCTTTTCCTTACCATGAGCCTGGACAATAACTTTTCTAAAGAGATTTGAACATTTGACTAATTCTGAAGGTAAGCAGTCTTCGAAATCACTTGAATATTCTTCCATTATCTTGGCTGCTGCCCATCGGATGGCAAAATTGCTGAGCTCAGATAGGTTTGTAAGAAAGCCAAATTTCTCATGGATGTCTTTATATGGGCCTAACCGATGTTGTAGGGCTCAAGAAAGTTGTCAATGATTACCAGAAATACCTCAACCTTGAAACTTTTGTCTCAGGGAGAATACTGTTTTGGTGATGTCCCTTTATCAGACTGACACCTTTTTTTCTCTTTTTTTCTGTTGATACCATTGAAGATTGTTCATACTCTTTTTTACTATGGACTTGTCCTTTCCTTTGTCGTCATAGGAATCAAATTAAGAATGCTGTCTTATAACAAAGTCAATGAGAGACTTCCTTTCTAAAATTGTTTCCCGAATTTCAAGTAAAATAGCGACTTCCAGTTGTTCAAGTTCTTTTTGAAATCCTTCTGCTTCAAGTAGACAGTCACGTGGCTGATTTTCGTTTGCTGCTAATTCCTCCAGTGCTGCGATATTCGCATTGTATAAGTTATTTACAGAACTTACTGCATCATTTCAGGCTGAACATCTTGTGTCACACAAGGCTGTGTTAATATGTATCAATTTCATGTGTTTTTAAAGTACGTGTCAACGATGAGTAGATGCAACAAGCAGGATATAAAGATTTTGCAGAAGACAAAAAATCTGACTGCATCAGGACAACCTGCTGCACTTTTCCCAACCAAATTAAGAAAATGAGCTGTGCATGGCACATAATGAGCAATACTGCACTTCTCACGAGGAATAGCCTAGTTTCCCTTATACTTCCTACTCATATTTGCAGGATCGCCGTATGAATGTCCAAGGCATTTTCAGGGATTCATACAAACATTTGCCTGCATCTTTATTATACACTATAATAAGTTTGGAGTACCTTAAATTATTGGTGGCGCCTGGCTTTAGCCCATTCAGCACCCCCCCCTTTTAATCCACAATAGGGTGTGGGGGTCACCCATCGGTGACGATGTGTGACGAGGGGGTGGGGTTAAAAATGTGACGTCACATAAAAAACGCGCAACTTTAAATAAAAGTTCCACTTAAATATTTGATTGTTTACCGTTTATTTAATGACGTTTTCGATGGCTTCACTCGTGTTACGACATCAGAGCGCAGAGTTACCCTCCATACATATTTAAATGACAAAAAATAATTTGCAACATGCTAATTTTTATGTAGAAAATACGGCTTGGGGGGGGGTGTCAAAGCTTTGTGATGCCATATCAGGAAAATGGGTGGAGGTATAAGTTTGGAGCTGGGGGATGGTGGGGTAAAAATCGGCATCCTCGCGTAACGTCATTTATGGACGGCCCCTTCAGTCGTGAAGGGGTGACACCATGAGCTACCGCCCCGGTTAACACCAACCCTAGTGACGCCTCTGCAGACGTCACTTGCATGATGTGAAAGTATATATTATGTTTTACTGCAAAAATATGAGATGGATTTAAAAATCACATTGAAAATGGTTTTGAAATTTTATTTAGAGATATATCTAAGATTAATTTAGAAATTTCCTTTGAGACAAAGTTAAAATACCGAATGGGGAATGGATGATTCAATGGCTCTTGAGATATAATATTGGTATAAAATTAGATTCTCTCAAAGTTATTATATGTATGAACTCAGATAATCTTATCTTAAGGCTATGATAAGTATGAAGTCAGATAATCTTAAGGCTATGATAAGTATGAACTCACATAATTTAAGGCTATGATAAGTATGAACTCATATACTCTAATGTGATTTGTGTTATCTCTGGTACTCGTAACGTTTAGCAATTCTTATTAAAAAACCAGGGGAAAATTTGTTTGTTTGTTGTTGTTTTTTTCATTGATACATTTTGAATTTACTCAATAATTTCTTTTTCAGCAATTCAAAAGGAATTTTTTTCCAAAACGATATTGAATTTTTGCCAGCAATATTTAAACTGTGCTATTTATTGACGCAAAAGAAATTTACTTTTGTTCTTGACACAGAAGCAATAAAACACGGCTACACAATCAGAAACATTTTTGCGGAAGTTGACGTCATCAATGCGAGGTCACGTATTCTGGTAAACTACACAGAGGAACAAAATTATCTCCACAATGCGGACTTATGACGTCATACAGATTGCTGCTTCTGAAATCGAATGCATACTCTCTATTCTTCTATGATCAAACTTAGAGTGATGAGTAAACTTCACGCAACTTAAATTGACTGACAAATTTTACAATATTGTTCTATAATGTTATGATCATCGGTCGTGAAGGTTGAAGACACTGTCAGTAGCACGCCCCGGTTACACAAATGTAAGCGATCTGTGCAAGTACACACACGCCACTGTCTACCTTCAATGAATCCTGATTGGCCAAGCGCACGCACTTTACCCTTGATGGCATGTGCAGCTCTGAAGAGTTGTTCATTGATGAGATGTTTCCCTAGAGGAGTACCTGCCGTGGGATGAGGAAAAATAGAGACAGACTGGCGACGCTTGGCCTGAGTAACACTGGGACTATGCTGAAGACATTCTTTTTGTTCAGGAAGCTTGTATCGGCAGACAGGCGAAGTCTCGGCGAGGAGGTGCACTGACCTCGCTCTATCTAACTACCAGTCTATGACGGATATACTCCCACGTCTGGACATTTGTATATAATGTTGTGTATGTAACCATCTTTAGAAAGATTGAGAGTGCAAAGTCTTTACTCAAGTTGTTAGAAATGTGTGTAAGCATGGTGAACCCAGGCTATGACACTGACAGTGTTCTCAAACTTTTTCGTATGACGGACCGGCAGGAATGTTTCCCATTTCTCCACGGACCGGTGCACTATTTTCCCATACTGACGTGATTTTCCCTGTACTGACGTGATAGCAAAATGAGTCCCTACTTGGCTTTAAAACCGTGGTTTTTAAAATCTTTTTTTTTACTTCTATTTATTTTATTCTTTTTAGTCTAAGCGTATGCTATGGTGAGTTTTGAAGTATTGATTATGTT
This sequence comes from Ampullaceana balthica, assembly GCA_944989445.1. NCBI lineage: Eukaryota > Metazoa > Mollusca > Gastropoda > Lymnaeidae > Ampullaceana > Ampullaceana balthica. Next base: position 117,798 of record CALYLW010001593.1, on the reverse strand, counting down.
CAAATATAATACGCATTGCCCGACAAACATTTACAGACTGGAAATAACTGATCTCCCCTTGATGTTAAACATGGTTTTTGTGGTCGGGGTTGGTGTGAACTCGTCACGTGAATGAAATGTAAACAAGGGCAGACGGATAATACATAGGCTTATATATAGATAATCTAAAAAGTTCAATAATTTAATAACGGTACATTTGATCGATCTAAAATTTTGATACAAACATTTTGTCATCCAAATTCTATTTGTGGTAAAATTTTGAGATCTCTAGGACGATCAGAAGTGGTTTAATTTTACGTTGGAAGATTTGAAAAATTGTGGACAGACACACAGGAACGAAAGTGAGTTAATAAAAACGTGGTAAAAGCCAGCCTCACGGAGGTAAGATGAAGGAAATGGAAGAAGAGCCTTGAGAGCACTTTCGGCATGCTCAGGATATTCTGCACCCACTTGAATCCAAAAGGATCCAAACGAGGTCATAGTTCCAAATTCATGTTTAAAACTTCATCCACAGCTAACTCCAGCAATTTATCTTCCCAAGTTACACACAAGTCAACATTCGAAGCAATGAAAGGATTGCGTATCCACCCAGTACCTTTCCGTGGGTCATTTTCTGTGGGGACGCGGTGGTCGAGTGGCAGCGCACTGGACTGTCGTACCGATGGTCACGGATTCGAATCCGTGTGAAGGCAAGGGTTTGTTCCCGGGGCTTAGGGCGTCCCTGAGTCACCCCGCTCCGAATGGGTACCTAACTACATAGTAGTTAGGCGGCTGGGTAATGCGTGGAACCCACAAAGCCGTGGCCTGTGATTGCTGCATCACTTGCCAACAGATCATCTGTCATGGTCTGTGGACGCAACTATCTTCTGCATAGAAGGAGCGTCTGTATAGATAAGATAGATAAGATAAGAAAGTAGAATTTAAAACGGTCAATTAATTTTTATTTGTGCTCAATGATGACTTTCTGTAGAGATGTCACATCAAGCTCTTCATCTGCACTATCGATAATTGCTGCCAAATTGTTAAACATATCGAAACAATCTGCTGACACTCGACTCTTCCATGCTGCTAGCTTGCGTTTCTGTCCATCAATCTTGTCTTCCTTGATAAATAATGAAGTCATCATTCTTTGCATGGAGATGTTGAGGTCATTAAAAATGCAAAAAGTATCAGCGAAGTAATCCAACTTGGCTGTCCAATTTACAGTTCGAAATAGTTGAGACCAATCTGGCTTTTTCTCCTATAGCAACGGGTCGAGCTCTCTTCACAATTCGAAAACTCTTGAGAGTACTTTTCCCCGAGACAACCAAAGCACATCGGCATGCAGTAAGAGCTGTTTGTATTCCGCACCCATTCCGTCACATAATGCAGCAAATAATCTTGAATTAAAAGCATCCGCCTCGACATGGTTCACAATTTTTACAACTTCGTTGAGCACGTTGTTTAGTTCTGTTGACATTTGCTTGGTGGCTACACTTTCACTGTGAATAAAGCAACGGGTTAACTTGCACTCTGGTACTTATTCCTTAATCTTGATAACAACTGGATAACGCCGTCCAGTCATGGCCGCAGCGCCATCCGTACAAACACCAACACAATATTTATTTTCCATCTGATATTTGCCAACAATGCATCGTGAATGGCCCTGTATATTTAAGAAATAGTTCTATTTGTTTGTAATGAAGTAGAAAAATACTCTTCCTTCAAGTCATCCTTATATTGATATCGCACATATACCATCAGAATTGCCAAATTGACTGACGGATATCCCATCCCACAAGAGAGCCAGTGGTGAGATCACAGGCGCTTTGATGTCACCACCAAGCGACGTGGGATGACAATTTGATACATTCTCTTGTTGGTTCTCAAACTTAAGAAAACTTCAGGATTATAATTATATTTATTTTTCATTTCTTGATAACTTCCGCGTACCGGCGACTGATGGTCCACGGACCGGCACCGGTCCGCGGACCACCACTTTGAGAAGCCCTGGTCTAGGACAGTGTTCTCAAACTTTTTAATATGTCCGATTGGCAGGAATTTTTCCATTGCACCAGGGATCGGTGCACTATTTTCCCTGTACTGAAGTTGTAGCGAAATGTAATTTATTGTACTTTATTTCTTTCATTCCATGTGCTGACTCACATATAATTGACATATTCTTTATGGTCAGTGTTAATTGTTGAAGATTATAATCGGTTTTTCTGTTTTTCTTGATAATTTATGCGGACCGGTGGCTTATGGTCAGTGTTAATTGTTGAAGATTATAATCGATTTTTCTGTTTTTCTTGATAATTTATGCGGACCGGTGGCGGATAGCCCGCGGACCGACACCAGTCCGCGGACCACCACTTTGAGTAGCACTGATGTAGGATACTGCGCTATATAAGTGTATAAAAGAAAGAAGGAATCCATTGCTAATTGTGCTTATTTGTTAAAATGTACATAGAGACAAAGATAACTGAAAGACATGGCTGTTGAAATGAACAATTCTGATTTTTCTCCGTTGGACTCAACAGTTAAAGGAATCAACAGTTACAGGAATCAACAGTTAAAGGAATCAACAGTTAAAGGAATCAACAGTTAAAGGAATCAACAGTTAAAGGAATCAACAGTTAAAGGAATCAACAGTTAAAGGAATCAACAGTTAAAGGAATCAACAGTTAAAGGAATCAACAGTTAAAGGAATCAACAGTTAAAGGAATCAACAGGTTGTGACTTAAACGCTTTTAGCCTCCCCAACCCCTCAATTATTTCCGTCCTCTCTCTCTCTCTCTCTCTCTCTCTCTCTCTCTCTCTCTCTCTCTCTCTTTCTCTCTCTCTCTCACACACACACACACATAATAAACTACTGCCACCCACACCCATCTCCCACCCCCGTCTCCCCAAACGCACGCACACACACACACAAGCACACTTATAAACCTAAACTGAAGAGCCAGCCATCAAATGTCATATACTGTGATAATGGGAGCGCGTGCTGTCTCTAGAGAAGAGTCATTAAAGAAAATGTCCTTTCAAATAAGGTAGACAGATGCTAGCACCTGTTTACATCCAGTTATTTTGTGTCTATTTTTGTTTGTGTTAGTATTAATCAATTTGACTTTGCAGTCTAGTGGGCGATGCAGGCGGTCTTAGGTTGATACAGAACAACTCTACAGTAACAGGCTCAGCGATGCAGGCGGTCTTAGGTTGATATAGAACAACTCTACAGTAACCGGCTCAGCGATGCAGGCGGTCTTAGGTTGATATAAAACAACTCTACAGTAACCGGCTCAGCGATGCAGGCGGTCTTAGGTTGATACAGAACAACTCTACAGTAACAGGCTCAGCGATGCAGGCGGTCTTAGGTTGATACAGAACAACTCTACAGAAACAGGCTCAGCGATGCAGGCGGTCTTAGGTTGATATAAAACAACTCCACAGTAACAGGCTCAGCGATGCACGCGGTCTTAGGTTGATACGGAACAACTCTACAGTAACAGGCTCAGCGATGCAGGCGGTCTTAGGTTGATATAAAACAACTCCACAGTAACAGGCTCAGCAATGCACGCGGTCTTAGGTTGATTCGGAACAACTCTACAGTAACAGGCTCAGCGATACAGGCGGTCTTAGGTTGATACACAACTACTTTACAGTGACAGAAAGCAGGCGCATGTCAAATACTTAAACTTAAGATGAATTTTACAAAAGTCTTTTTTTAATTTCAAAATGTACAGATCCTGCATGACGCGCCAGATCGGAGTAGGATGCGTTGAAAGAAGATTTCAGTCGGGACCACCCAGTGTTTATGTCAAGTCGGCACATAGTTCCTTTAATATCAGTTCCCAGTGTTCATGTCAAGTCGGCACATAGTTCCTTAGATATCAGTTCTCAGTGTTCATGTCAAGTCGGCACATAGTTCCTTAGATATCATTTCCCAGTGTTCATGTCAAGTCGACACATAGTTCCTTAGTTATCAGTTTTCGATCTTTCATTCCTTCAAACGAAACTTGAAATCTTCACAGCAATCAATTTTTGTTTTTTCATAAAACGAACTTTTATTTAAACTTAAATCAGTTTTCTGAAATGAGCAAACGATTCGAAGGTAAAATATTTTGTTTCTCTAAAGAGGTTATGAGTTTAACGTAGCAGTGTAAAGTTCACTGATGCCAGCACCAGTACCGGGCAAAACTGTTTGTCCAGTGGTAATATATTTAATGTTATTTTCAAAGATCTGATTTTAAGAAGCAGATAAACATCTCGCTTATCAACGAATAAATGTTAAAGATCAGAATTTACATGTTTCTGATTTGACTTTTGTATAGTTGTCATCAATTTGTCATCAATTTTATCAAAACTTTTATTTCAATGTCGTTTGGTGTTTCATAGAACTATTGCGTTATGAAATGTTATTGAGAATGATACATTATATTTTAATTTTACAGCATTATCTTTTAATGTTCTAACAGTATCTTTTAATTTTACAGCATTATCTTTTAATGTTTTAACATATCTTTTAATTTTACAGCATCATCTTTCAATATTACAACGTTACAACATATAAGTTTAGTGTTGACAACTGATGTCACAAGTTGCAAAATGCTAAAATAATAAATAAATGGAAAACTATAATTGGTGGGGTTCCCTTTCAATAATGGCTACCGGTAACTAAAAATACGAAATTGAACATCTTTATGATAGAACGTTTCCAGATAGAGATGACGTTTTAAAGTTGAGATATTCTTTACCTTTCAAAAAGTAGGAGCCTATGTTATGTGTGAAACTTTAACAGCTTTAGTTTGAACAACATATGTTTAACATATTTTTGTTCATTGCTAATGTTCGTTGATAATGTTGTTCATGGGCATTTTTTATCATCTGTCTAAATGTTACGGTTTAATATTGTTATATTGGTGTGGTTTATTCACAGTGTGGTCATTGACATACGGTTTAATATTGTTATATTGGTGTGGTTTATTCACAGTGTGGTCATTGACATACGGTTTAATATTGTTATATTGGTGTGGTTTATTCACAGTGTGGTCATTGACACAGGGATGTTTTATTTGATATCCAAATGTCACTTTTCAACCTTGTTTAATTTGCTAAAGTGTATTCACTTTGTGGTTTTTAACATGGAGATATTTTCTTTGCTATCGAACTATTGCTGTTCAGGTTTGGTTTATATATGCTCGTGGCGTCGCGCTTTAACGTAAGAACTGAAAAATAAACTTATCATTGACGCCTATTTGCTTCCATTTTTTAAAAAACTGTTCATTTTATACATATCGATGAAAATGTGCACTTGTGTGGGCGTGTTGGGGGAGGGGGTCAGATAAATTACCATATCTCTAAGCAGCAAGCAAAAGAGCGTCCACCGAAGAGCTTATGACATTTGTTTCCAAAAACATCACCTCGAATGCAAGATTACGCCGATTAATGTAATGAGATGAGTTAGAACATGAAGCATATTCTACGGTCCCCACGTGTTCGTACTCTCTGACTCGGTGATAAATTATTCACCTGATCCTTCATTTCAAACATACGCATTACTTTGAGGAAGACGTTTAGGTGAAGACGCGATAAGCTGTAAATAAAGTCATTGAAGTTCTCCGTTTCAATCAATCGCGGCTAAAATTAAAAACATGGCCGACTACTTTATTTACAATTTGCAACAAAAATAAAGAAAACAATATCAGTAAATGAAGTAATTTTTTTTTAAATTATACAATACTAAATAGTGAAGTGTCTGAGTGATCAATGTCAAAAGTTTCGTGCATGGAGATTTATAATGGAATCTGAATTATTTATATTAATATTCATGCAGTACTCTGTGACACTCAACAGCTGACGTCACGTGACACGTGGTAACTGAGTTCACCCATTCATTTTGTCACCGCCTCATCTCGATAGTCTATTTATCTTTCACATTGAATGAACTCTCAGGTTTCTCGTTCAACGTTTAATAGCATGTCATCAGAAACTAAAGTAAGTCATAATTCCCCCACACTATCTTATGTCCACATTATCATTAGTGTATTTTTTTTGTTTGTTAAAAATAGTTTTAACAGTGGCGTAGCTTTGGTGGGTTTCATCCGGTCCGGTAATCTCATGGTGTCCCCCCCCCCTTTTTTCCCCACTTCTATGGATGTCTTTAAGATTAAATAAAGACATTGTAAACATTAGACCAAAGAGGAGAACAAATCACTTTCATTGACGGTCATAGGGTGCAAACATTTAACAGTATTAAGTTACATCAAATTAAGCAGGTAACATTGTTACACTTTGGCTTTTAAAGCTAGAACCCTGTTAATTGCTTCATCTAAAAGGAATCCGTCATCATATTACTTTCAAATGATTGTGGAGCCATAACTGTGCGAGCGGCTTGACCGTTCAGTAATAGATCGTACTTTGTTCTAGATAACCCTTAGTTTTGAAAAGCCCTGTCCTCCAATATCAAATATTGTAAGAAAAAATTGAATACTTGGAAAAAGTATTGGAGGAAATTCTAGGAATTCCCATTGAGCTATACATTTCAAAACATCGAATAAAACAGTCTAAGCTGCCTAATGTTACTCTCTAAACGTGGTAGTAACTGTTCTTTTAACAGCTCATTTTCGACTAAGTCTGAGGAAAAGGTTATTGTTTGACATGACACCTAGAAAACCTCTTCACTGGCTAACAGTTGACTCTTGTTTGAACAGCACCCAATACATGCTGTCACTGTAGATCTGATCTAGAGTTTATCATTGAACTATTCGATTAACACCAGCATTTCTGAATTACTGACTTGCGGGTTTTTTTTTACTTCTTCTTTAATCTTAATTTTCTACGTAGCGGATACACTGATAACTAAAATATTATTTCAAAGTTATATGTCACCAAGTGACATCCCTTCCCGCACAGACACGTTGGGTCGTGACATTCCTTCCCGCACAGACACATTGGATCGTGACATCCCTTCCCGCACAGACACGTTGGGTCGTGGCATCCCTTCCCGCACATACAAGTTGAGTCGTGGCATCCCTTCCCACACAGACACGTTGGATCGTGACATCCCTTCCAGCACAGACAAGTTGGGTCGTGGCATCCCTTCCCGCACAGACACGTTGGGTCGTGACATCCCTTCCCACACAGACAAGTTGGGTCGTGGCATCCCTTCCCGCACAGACACGTTGGGTCGAGGCATCCCTTCCCGCACAGACAAGTTGGGCCGTGACATCCCTTCCCGCACAGACAATTTGGATCGTGACATCCCTTCCCGCACAGACACGTTGGATCGTGACATCCCTTCCAGCACAGACACGTTGGGTCGTGAAATCCCTTCCCGCACAGACAAGTTGGGTCGTGGCATCCCTTCCCGCACAGACACGTTGGGTCGTGACATCCCTTCCTTCACAGACAAGTTGGGTCGTGGCATCCCTTCCCGCACAGACAAGTTGGGCAGTGGCATCCCTTCCCGCACAGACACATTGAGTCTCAACATTGGTCTACACATTACTCTCATGATTTCAGGCCATCAGCACAATGATTATGGCATCTTATCTTATTTTATCTTATCTTATCTGTAACAGACGCTCCTTCTGTACAGAAGAGTATTGCGTCCTACGAGCATCTATGGTTTTTGTCTAGTCCTGCATTCTTATTAGAGTTTTAAATGTTGATAAAGTGTTGATTTCCTGGTTTCTTCGGACAACCCATTCCACGCCCGAATTCATGACGGGAAGAGCAAGAATTTGTATGTATTTGTTCTTGCATACGGAATAAGAAAGGTGTTTTTATCCATATGTCTATCTGAGGGTTGTATTAAGTTATCTTTGTGTTGTATTTCTAAATTAGATTTATTTGCTTTATGTATAATTACTACTTTACTCTTGGTTCTTCTATCCTCTAGTGTTTCAAGGTTTAATGATTTAACTAATGTTGTTATTCTTGTAAATTTTCAATATTCTCCAGTAATGAATCTGGTAGCTCTTTTTTTAATTTGTTCTAGTTTATCAATGTTTTCTTTGGTTGATGGTTCCAATACAGAAGATGGATATTCTAGTACAGGTCTCACCAAAGTGAGGTAGCATTTTAGTTTTATATTTTTATTATTATATCTGTAAAAATTATTTTGTGTAGTCTTTTTCTTTCTGCCAATTTTTATCTTTTAAAAAAACAACAATTCTGACGTCATAGCGGCTTCAGCTTTTACTTGTGGATGTTCTAACATTATCAACAACACATTTACGTTAAAATTGTAAAAATTCCTCACAGACGAGTCAATAAACTAATCAGGACCGCATTATTTTTAGGTCTATTTGCCATCATTTTGAGAACGAGTATTGTGTTTGCTGTGTTATCTCCTTAGACACGTCTTGTCTGGTATTAGAAAAATGTGGGAAATTTAATTTTACTAACCTATCAATGGGTAGAAAGTTATGTCTTTACTAGGGCTGCGAAAATTAACGATTAATTTCTCGATTAATCGTTAAAAATTTTATCGATTAAATTTTTTTTAACGATTAATCGACCCACACTTATAAATATACTGGAAGTCAAAAAGTGAAATATTTCGGCCGATAAATATAAATTAATTTCCGGACGATCACACGAACATTTTGGTTTTAAACTATTCACTTACGTGAATGTTCAAAATGCTGATAAAGGTTATTGTGTCCAATGAGAGAAATCGTTTGCCTACTATGCAATGTTCCCTCTACGTCTAAGCTTCGTTGGTCCGTGTGCTAAGTTGAAAAAACTCGTGTGCTAAGTTGCACAACGTCCATTTTTTGTTCAATGTTTTACAAATTTTGCTGCGTGGAGATTCTAATCACCTGCGTGGCGTCTGTCAAATGTCTACGCAGCGGCGCTGCTTAAAGGGAACATTGCTTCCATGGATCTAACACTTCGCTTGCACATCACCTGTAAACCAAACATCCACTACAGTATCAGAAATTTCAGTTGAGACAATCTAAAGATACGGGAACGATTGTTCAGCTCGGCTGGTTATATTGTCAATAAGACCCACTCATCATTTGAAGCAAATAATGTCAATACACTTGTCTGTTTGCGTTGTTGGTTAAAAGATGGCATATGAAGAAGACATTCCAGTGTTATTTCGATTTTCGACAAGTACATCTAATAAATTTTACTTATGACAACATAAATTTCTATTTTTGGCTTTAGTCGAAATTAACGATTAAATAATCGTTAATTTTTTCCACAAGTTAACGATTAATTATAAATTAATCGTTAACAGCCCTAGTTTTCACTAATTTGTTACTTAACATGCCCTGAAAATATCGCATGTGGTATCGAAAGAAAGCTGCCCTTTTAGACTTTCAATAAATTTTGCTTTCAGCCACACCATATTTACCTAACACTGCCATGTAATTTAATCATGGTGAAAAAGTTGTTTTTCCATCCTACATATGCGGTCACTTCATTCTGTACGTGACAACCTGTAACTTTTAATAAAGCTCAATTTTGTATTGATAACAAGAGTGTAAAATGTAATTGTGATCAGTTATCGGCTGATGGAATTCTAAGATCGATCTAGCAGGTCAGTGTGATCAGTTATCGGCTGATGGAATTCTAAGATCGATCTAGCAGGTCAGTGTGATCAGTTATCGGCTGATGGAATTCTAAGATCGATCTAGCAGGTCAGTGTGATCAGTTATCGGCTGATGGAATTCTAAGATCGATCTAGCAGGTCAGTGTGATCAGTTATCGGCTGATGGAATTCTAAGATCGATCTAGCAGGTCAGTATGATCAGTTATCGGCTGATGGAATTCTAAGATCGATCTAGCAGGTCAGTGTGATCAGTTATCGGCTGATGGAATTCTAAGATCGATCTAGCAGGTCAGTATGATCAGTTATCGGCTGATGGAATTCTAAGATCGATCTAGCAGGTCAGTGTGATCAGTTATCGGCTGATGGAATTCTAAGATCGATCTAGCAGGTCAGTATGATCAGTTATCGGCTGATGGAATTCTAAGATCGATCTAGCAGGTCAGTGTGATCAGTTATCGGCTGATGGAATTCTAAGATCGATCTAGCAGGTCAGTATGATCAGTTATCGGCTGATGGAATTCTAAGATCGATCTAGCAGGTCAGTGTGATCAGTTATCGGCTGATGGAATTCTAAGATCGATCTAGCAGGTCAGTGTGATCAGTTATCGGCTGATGGAATTCTAAGATCGATCTAGCAGGTCAGTGTGATCAGTGTTTGCTCATCAAATTTGCAATATTTCAAATTGTCGTCAGCTCCTGAGATGGTTTTAACACGCGCGTTTCGCGCCATTTAGCTACGCCACTGCGTATGAAAAAAAATATATAAAATAAATGAACAAACAACTAGAAAATGTTTTACCGAGTAGAGTTTAGAGAGGTTGTCCTAATTACGGTTCAAAATAAAGAAACGTGAGAAAAGCATTTCCCTTTTCTTTGGTTCTCCAAGTTGACGTTAAAACGATGTTGAATTTGAGTCCAACTTCCGGTTCACTATCCATTCACGAGAGAAGGCGGCGCCTCTGACGATGTCTGATTAAATTGAACCTGTGCCTACCCCCACCCCACACCCCTGGGAGTATAACATCGTTTTGTAGAGCTACCAGCCCTGATTGAAACCGTCTGACTTGACTTGACAATATGACACGTCTTGAAATGCTTCAAGCTTAGATTGTACCGGAAGACTGGGTCCAATACTTGATATGTAAAACATGCTGCACACTTGGTGAACTTGGGTAAAACATGCCGTACACTTGGTGAACTTAAGTAAAACATGTCGTACACTTGGTGAACTTGGGTAAAACATGCCGTACACTTGGTGAACTTGGGTAAAACATGCCGTACACTTGGTGAACTTAAGTAAAACATGTCGTACACTTGGTGAACTTGGGTAAAACATGCCGTACACTTGGTGAACTTGGGTAAAACATGCCGTACACTTGGTGAACTTAAGTAAAACATGCTGCACACTTGGTGAACTTAAGTAAAACATGCTGCACACTTGGTGAACTTTGGTAAAACATGCTGTACACTTGGTGAACTTAAGTAAAACATGTCGTACACTTGGTGAACTTGGGTAAAACATGCCGTACACTTGGTGAACTTAAGTAAAACATGCCATACACTTGGTGAACTTGGGTAAAACATGCCGTACACTTGGTGAACTTGGGTAAAACATGCCATACACTTGGTGAACTTGGGTAAAACATGCCGTACACTTGGTGAACTTAAGTAAAACATGCCATACACTTGGTGAACTTGGGTAAAACATGCCGTACACTTGGTGAACTTGGGTAAAACATGCCATACACTTGGTGAACTTGGGTAAAACATGCCGTACACTTGGTGAACTTGGGTAAAACATGCCATACACTTGGTGAACTTGGGTATAACATGCCGTACACTTAATGAACTTAAGTAAAACATGCTGCACACTTGGTGAACTTGGGTAAATTATGCCGTACACTTGGTGAACTTAAGTAAAATATGTCGTACACTTGGTGAACTTGAGTAAAACATGCCGTACACTTGGTGAACTTGGGTAAAACATGCTGTGCACTTGGTAAACTTGAGTAAAACATGCCGTACACTTGGTGAACTTCATTAAAACATGCTGTGCACTTGGTGAACTTGAGTAAAACATGCCGTACATTTGGTGAACTTGAGTAAAACATGCCGTACACTTGGTGAACTTCAGTAAAACATGCTGTGCACTTGGTGAACTTGAGTAAAACATGCCGTACACTTGGTGAACTTGAGTAAAACATGCTGTGCACTTGGTGAACTTGAGTAAAACATGCTGTGCACTTGGTGAACTTGGGTCAAACGACACTTAAATCAAAATAGCCTGCACCAAAGCAGCCTAAACAGTGCCTTACCAAAACGTCCCCATCACGAAGTGTTCAAATTAAGCGTGTCTACCATAAACCTTTCAGCTACATTCAACTGCCTTTGTACAATTTATGATTGGTTGTCAGATAGGTCACATGAGTTAACTGCTTGCTGCTGGTTCAAGTCTAATTGAAAATAACAATCATCGCCTTCAAGAGATGAGACTAGGAAATACACGGCACTTTAAACGGAGAATGATCTGTACCGTAATACATCTTTTAAATAATACACATCCTCGTGGCTTTTATTTTCATAAATACTTGAGGCATCGATTTCGGTGTATACATTTATGATGGGGAAATTGGGGAAATTTTATAGCAAGGTATGCACGCACACACGCACATACACATAAACACACACACACACACACAACACACATGCACACACAATACACACACACAACACAAGAAGTATAACGATACAAAATATTTTCACTTACTACCCAACCTTTTAGAAATACACTAACCAGCAGGAAATAATGATTTAGCTGCAAGTATGAGAGTTGGAAATGAGTGCAACTTCAGGTTATCGACAATCCTTGCAGCGTATGCAACAATAAACGTGGGGCACACTTGAGATAATGTCCAATACAAAAGATTTTGTCTTTAGTGGGAGACATGCCTGGACCACTAACTTATTTTTTTCGCCTTGCCCTAGATGAATCCAGGTTTTTGCTATAAACCCCTAACTCTAAAACTAAATGCTATGTGAGTAAAACTGATAACACACTGGTCTAGAAATAATGTCATGTAAATAAAATAGGTGAACATTTGGCATGGAATCTTGTAATGTGAGATGTAAAGCGTATAGAAAATATAGGCCTAGAAATTTAAATAAGGTGTATAAAACTGATTCAACACCGGTCACGAAATGGCGTCTTCTTTGATGATGTAAGGTTGTCTTTTTCAAATCTTCTTTTTTTTCCAAAATAATTTATAGTGGACTCATTTTAATTCCTTCCAATAAATGGCTGACACGCAATTAATGAATATTAATCACTAAAAAATTAAAGTTCTGTTTAGATTTTAAAACAAAATAATGAGACATATAAATACGTTTTAAAAAATGTCTTTATATTAATTGACATTGTAAATGCAATCAGCAGAGGAACTCCAACTACCTCATGTTCACGCTTATACCCCGCACACGCAGATAACCCACCCACGCACATTCCCCGCACACGCAGATAACCCGCCCACGCATATACCCCGCACTATCATATCACGATGAACCACTCTAGGAGATGTACTTACCGTACTATATTTTCACAACTCTATCAATTACATGCACACAAAAATATCTCTTATTAATTAAAAAAGTAATTGTTTATTTTAATAAAAATATTATACATAATTATAAAATTGTAATTTTGATATTTTTTTCCATTAGCTAAACATAAACAAGTGTGCACAATTTTTCCGGTACACCGTACCATCAGCCAACTGCAGTCGTTATACAAGGCATTCGATTTACAACATGGACGAGCACCACTTCCAAAACGGTTTAAACTGGACTATATGATTCCGAGGTTAACTGGGGAGACACGTATAATACCAGAAGTTATACAGAATCTAATTTTATAATCGTGTTTTCCAAGTAATAGTGCCATTGATTCATTATTCAGTTTTTAAAAATGCAGATACCCCGCCCACGGAGATACCCCGCAGGGGGGCTGCGGTGTTTCTAAAATCTGGTATAACCCGCGGGGAATATGCGTGAAAATACGGTATTCATTTAACTGAAGGCTGCCTACCGCAACAACAGAAAACTGCCCTCAATGCACTTAAAAACCTTGCTATGATCCATAGACACTGGTCGCTATGTTAAGCCCATTGACCATTCCCGACTTAATTGACAGAATATTATGTTGTCATTTGAAGACAAGAAAGGCGAATACGGGTCCCCAAAAAATGACCATGTCCCAATAACCAGATATCCAATATCACAACCACATTCAGGCGTCTGGGTATTGTCGGGGGGTCAATTTAAAATTCAAAAATCATTTTCTACGGACTGACTGCTTGATAGTCTACAGAAGAAAATAAAATCAATTTTATTTTTATTTTTTGGCGTCTTCAAGCCAGAAAAGAAAATTAAGAAAATATGTTCTCTGTTTCCAATCAAAGGAGAGCTCCTATTTTATTAAATATCTTCCGGGATCAGATATCTCTTTATAAACATTTGCCTGTATTTTATGAAATCAATTTTTCTCTCCTCCACCGCCTCCACCCCACCAATACGCCCGACTTCAGCTAATATCCAGTGCCATTTTGTCTAAGAACTCACCCTTGGGTCTACACGGGGGTATGCAGGCCCCACTTCACCTCTCATAGGAAGATGAAAGATGTTTGCACGTTCAAATCTCGCGCTATCACAAATCAGGACTGTGAATGCTGGGTAGTTGTTATAACATCAGAAGTAGACAGATGTTCAGAGTCTTGTTGCTAACCTAGATTGTATACTCTTTATGTTTAGGCACCGAGATTCTGAATATCCCATCCGGAAGAGTTTAGGCTCGATGCCGCTTCAGACAAATACTTTTCCAGAACATTCCATAATCAATCAACGTAATTAAGGGTTGGATTTTTTGGATGTTTTTTTAGCGGACACAAATGTAGAGAAATATATTAACTGGTAGATATGAAAATTCAACTGTTCAATATTCTGGTTCACTGGTGTACGAGTTAAGATGTCCACTGGGGGCTATGCTGGTTCACTGGTGTACAAGTTAAGATGTCCACTGGGGGCTATGCTGGTTCACTGGTGTACGAGTTAAGATGTCCACTGGGGGTTGTCATAAGTTAACTTCAATCCGTGAAACGTAAACTTATGGAATGTCAAGTTAATTGGCGAATGTTTTAATGCAAGATTCGCAGAATGTGGGCGGAAGTTTATAACAAGTATTTGATAAATCAAATCGTGAATAGTTGATGTAAGACAAGATACTGATATCAAAATAACGTATTTGTGGTTGTGCTACTGAATAAGCCCTACACAGAACATTAAAAGTTACTTTTACAGAAGGACGTGGTGTAAACTTAGTGTTTTTTTCTTTAACAAAATATAATTTCATATTTTATTGATTTCTTGCACAAAGAATATAATATTCTGGCGCCTCGGTTGGTCCCCATTCCCAACCACCGGCCGGACTGAGACAGATTACAAAAAATGTTGCACAAACTGTTCAATGAAATATTATTGTTAAGTGTGAATGAAAGATGGAAAATAGATGAGGGAATAGATGGGCAGCAAACAATCTTCATGTTCGTCTCTAACGGCTTGATAACCAAGTTAACAGACATACTGCCGTCATAGCAACAGACGTCATAGCAACAGAAGTCACAGCAACAGGCGTCATGGCAACAGGCATAATGGCAACCAGGGTTGCCATATTGGCCTTTTTAAGGCCAAATTCTCGAAATTTGGCCTTTTTTAAGAGGGTTTGGCCTCAAGTTTTTTTTTGGCTTTTTGTCCTTTTTTTTCCTTTTTCGTAAAAACAAAAATATATATATATAAAATATATATAACAATAATCTTTATCACAAAAAAAATATTTAAAAAAAAATAATTCGCGAATAAGTCAATAACCTTATTAATTATTTCCTATTTTTGAATAGCTTACGTGTATGTTAGACATTAAAAAGTTTTTAAAAAGTTTAACGAAGAGGCTATTAAAAGCAAAAAAGCCAGATATAGAATGGAGCTCACACTTATAGACGCTATTGTTAGAGTCAGGGCTGAGCTTTTGTTTACAAATAAATGCAGTAAGGAATTTGTCATGTCACCAAGAATGCTTGATGACTTGACATCTGATAACGTTTATAATAATATTGCAAATAGCAGTCTATAGGAAAAGGATGACCTGAAGCTCTTCTTTCACATAATTTGTATGTTAGTATCATAGTCTATTTATTTTGTGAATATAACCATACATAAGAACATTGGCATTTACACATTTATCAACCCTTTTCTCCTGGTTCAACCTTTATTTTAAATACTTAAATAATTTTCAATCGTTATGAGCCTTCCATAAATGACGCCACGCAATTGTGGCAAATTTTTCAATGTATTTTCACCCCCCCCCCTCGTCACACGTAATCAAGAACTAGACCCTTTCCAATATGACGTCACAGTTCTTAAAAGTACCCCCCTCGCCATACTTCGCCAAAAATCTGTGACCCCTCCCGCCCCCTAGGTGCGTGACGTCATTTTGTTGACATTTTTTATATAACATAAGTTTGGCCTTTTTTTGGCCTTTTTGGCAGTCAGTTTGGCCTTTTACCCAAATTACAATCTGGCAACCCTGATGGCAACGATAAAAAGAGCGAACATCATCAAGTGTTTGAAGAAACCAAATCGTTAGTGGAACAGTCCAAAAATAATTAAAATTTAAAAAAAACTTGATGAAGATTTTGAATAAACCAAAAGATAAACATTTATCAAGGCATACAGAGATTCAACCAATGTTCTCCCCAAGGTTCCTTGGTTCGGTTGCAAAATAAAACTTAAAAAATCACATGCAAAGTTGCAAAGCATGTATTTTTGTGTGTGCTAAACTTTACACTCCACAGATATTGTATTATCCTTATCAAAATTTGTTGCGCTGTAATTATAAACTGCTTCGCGGCGTCGTTCAGATATCTGCGCGGCAAAATAGACGCACAGCTTAAAGGGAACATTTGATGTTAATAACCCCAGTCAGTTCAAGACACTTGGGCGAAAACATTGTAATGAGTTTGAAATATTTTTTTTTATCATTGAGAATAACTCTCTTTTCTTGTTTGGTTTAGTTCTGCAAGAACGTTTCAACATGATAATCATATATATATTTACGCTCAATTATGTAGCCTAACGCTGAGGGACATCACTCTGCATTTTAAAATTTTGTGTTGTAAGCAGTGCTGATTGACTCAAATAGTTATTTTTTGGTGCAGTAATTTGGTGCGCTGCTTTCTAAAATTAGTTTTAAAATCGTGTGGTGATTAGCATTGTAAAAAATATAACCTCTATTTTAAATTACTTTGTGTACATTTAAGGTAGTTTAATATTACGTATTTATCATACAAGGACAAGTTTGTTGGGCTTTTGAAAAAGTGGGTGCCGTAGGCGCCCTAAATAACAGTGGGCGCAGCAGCACAATCTATATTATATACATACTTTGTGTACATTTCAGGAATATTTCGTATTTATCATACAAGGATAAGTTACTGGGGCTTTTGACATTAAAAAAATAATAATAATTTTTTTAATTTTTTTTTATAAAATACTACTTTGTGTACATTTAAGAAATTTTAATATAACATATTTATCATAAAAGGACAAGTTAGGGGGCTTTTAAAAAAGGTGGGTGCCGTAGGTGCCTTTAAAAGAGGGGGCGCCGCAGGCGCCACGGCGCCGCAGCACAAACTAGTCATATATATATTTACGCTCAATTTTGTAGCGTAACGCTTAGGGACATCACTCTGCTTTTTTTTAAAAATTAGATAATCATTTTGGTTTCCAGATTAACATTAAACACCCTCTACACTATTTATTAATAATTAAACAATTTCATGCGGACGTTCTATAAGAGGTATTTTTGGTGCAGTAATTTGGTGCCCTGCTTTCTAAAATTACTTTAAAAATCGTGTGGTGATTAGCACTGTAAAAAAATATTATATACATACTTTGTGTACATTTCAGGAATATTTCGTATTTATCATATAAGGATATGTTACTTCGGCTTTTGCAAAACAAAAAAAAACAAACAAAAATTTTTAAATACTTTGTGTACATTTAAGAAAGTTTAATATTACGTATTGATCATACAATGACAAGTTAGTTGGGCTTTTGAAAAAGGTGGGCGCCATAGGCGCCCTTAAAAAAGGGGGGCGCCGCAGGCGCCACGGCGCCGCAGCACAAACTAGTATATTATATATTTACGCTAAATTATCGCTGATTCCTAACGCGGAGGGACATCACTCTGCTTTTTTAAAATTTTGTGTTGTAAGCAGTGCTGATTGACTCAAATAGTTATTTTTGGTGCAGTAATTTGGTGCGCTGCTTTCTAAAATTAGTTTAAAAATCGTGTGGTGATTAGCACTGTAAAAAATACAACCTCTATTTTAAATTACTTTGTTTACATTTAAGGTAGTTTAATATTTAGTATATCTATCATACAAGGACAAGTTTATTGGGCTATTGAAAAAAGTGTGCGCCGTAGACGCCCAAAAATAAAAGTGGGCGCCGCAACACAACCTATATTATATACATACTTTGTGTACATTTCAGGAATATTTCGTATTTATCATACAAGGATAAGTTACTTGGGCTTTTGACATAAAAAATTTAATTTAAAAAAAAATAAAAAAAATTTATAAAATACTTTGTGTACATTTAAGAAATTTTAATATTACGTATTTAGCATACAAGGACAAGTTAATGGGCTTTTGAAAAAGGTGGGCGCCCTTTAAAAAAAAGGGGGCGCCGCAGGTGCCACGGTGCCGCAGCACAAACTAGTTAATAATATTTAGAGAGTATTTAAAGGAAGGGTGCATAACAGTTGAGGTCTTTGTCACAAGAACATGACAATTGGCGTCTGTGACACAAGAACATGACAATTGGTGTCTGTGACACAAGAACATGACAATTGGCGCCTGTGACACAAGAACATGACAATTGGCGTCTGTGACACAATGTCACGTGTGTATCATGAGTTGGATGACGGAGAGATCACGTGAGTGAAAGCGCGGGAAGAGATGGGGTAAATGGTTCGAGATTATTATCAGTGTTAGAGAATTCTGGTGTGTGGCAGGACTCCACGTTGTATAACCTCAAATTATATATGTTCTGTACATAGTGTAGATATTAAAGTTGTTTTATTGAAACCAGTTCTTCAGAGGATTATTGTATGCAAGGTTATACATTGAGAGAACGCCTACAAGATATATTAATAAGTAAAACATAAAAAAAGAGGTTACATTGGTGTTAGAATAAAATTCATGTTGGTACTGTACTATTCATATAGTCCAGAAAGTGAGGTTCGTGGAAGTCACCAGTATTGTGTATTTCAAAAAGGAAAGTATTCATTAAAAGAAGAAATATTAGCAGCCATCGTATTTTGTGAATATTAAAGGCCGTGTGTGGCAGTGTATAAACTTTTGAAGATTGAGGGAATATTAATAAGAATTTCAATAAGGGCTTCTTAAATGCACGTGACCATGGTGAGTGCTGTGTAAAACTGGATCAGACAAGTTGGTTTTAACCTTACAGTCACACAGTCGATAGTATGTATGGTGACTCACAGTGAACGTATATAGTTCAACAGGCTCACTGGTGCTGGTTGATTCCAGGAAATATTTGTAAACAAACCTTGAACTTGGGAAGCTATGGACTATTAACAACTGTGTCAGTGTGAATTATAAATCATGGAACGGAATTTGTATTCATTCATTGTTTGAAAAGAGTGATAATTGCAATTTGGAGTAATGGAGGGAACTGTTCAAAGTGTCTAAAACTACCCTTAAGTTCGAAAATTGGAAAAATTGACTAAGTGACTAATTTTATTCAAAACTTTGGATCATCGGATGTGTTTTGTCAACCTGAGGGAGCATATATATAAA
>CALYLW010001593.1:0-94235 GCA_944989445.1 Ampullaceana balthica | reverse complement strand
CACACACAAGAACATGACAATGGCGTCTGTGACACAAGAACATGACAATTTGCGTCATTGTGATTTGTGCTTAAATCCAAGAAAATATTAACCATCTTTTCCATGTTGCTTGGATGAAAGAGCCATTTTTATTTGTAGAGATGTTCAGATCTTGACACGATTGAAAGTGAAATTCTTCAAATCAAGAATCCTTTTAATTTCAACCTAGATGATGTTTGTTGAACACCAGTTGGAGCTCATTGATTTGACAGCGGATTATGTGTTTAAAGAGTGGCACAGAGAAGGAAAACTTGTTGAATTTAACCCTGTTTTACTCATGTTTAACTTTCAAAACTGAAGAATTTTCATCAAACCATGACTGTTGGCAAACATTTCCAAAATAATATTTCATAATGACCATTTTAAAACAATTCACTTTATTTGATTCAGCCATTTTAAACCTAACATCAAAGAATATCTCTTAATCTAAAAGTTAGTTTCACAAATCTTACTAACATTTTGTGATGCTTAGTTCTTTGACTGGGACACACACGGACTGATGACTGATGACTGATGCGATTCTCATTTTAATAACGACGCATTATGTAATCACTTTGTATAAATAGATGTCCATGTATATGTTTGTTGACTATCTTTAGTATGCGTTGAACACCACTCAACTCTGACTTAAACGGAATTCTAATCTTAGTATTTCGTCCCCCCACCCCCAGAGCTTTCCACCGGGCTTGCAGTACTGTACATAATGGACATTTGGCCCGCGCTCGTTATTTGGTATGCTTTTAGCCTGCCGTGAAAAACTTTAGATGACCTCCTGTCTGGACCATGAAATCACAAGCCTATTAAGCAAAACAACGCGAGAGAATAAATATAATGGGACTAAAATATCCGCTGATCGAACGCCTGTAATCTCCTGCTTAATCCACACATCAAGATGAAGCAGTTAGATATTTGGTTTTCATAATTAAATTAAATAAATTTTCAGAAATTTCATTGACTTAACAGTCGTATGGATATCGTACCTTTAACTTTAAAGGTCTTCGTATAATGGTGTTTTAACTTGCTGATCTTTAGTGCTGCATATTTTACAAGGCATCACTGCATGAAAAGCCATGGCGAAAAAGGGGGCAGAGAGGGAAAACATTGCTCTTTGATCAGGTGGGGTATTTAGTGACTTATTATGTTACACACTTAAAAACCAAACAGATAGTAAACCAACTTGTCACACGAGTCAACCAGCCTGTCACGCGAGTCAACCAACCTGTCACACGAGTCAACCAACCTTCACGCGAGTCAACCAACCTGTCACGCGAGTCAACCAACCTTCACGCGAGTCAACCAACCTGTCACACGAGTCAACCAACCTGTCACACGAGTCAACCAACCTGTCACGCGAGTCAACCAACCTGTCACACGAGTCAACCAACCTGTCCCACGAGTCAACCAACCTGTCACACGAGTCAACCAACCTGTCACACGAGTCAACCAACCTGTCACACGAGTCAATCAACCTGTCACACGAGTCAACCAACCTGTCAAACGAGTCAATCAACCTATCACACGAGTCAACCAACATATTACACGAGTCAACCAACCTGTCACACGAGTCAACCAACCTGTCCCACGAGTCAACCAACCTATCACACGAGTCAACCAACCTGTCACACGAGTCAACCAACCTGTCACACGAGTCAACCAACCTATCACATGAGTCAACCAACCTGTCACACGAGTCAACCAACCTGTCCCACGAGTCAACCAACCTGTCCCACGAGTCAACCAACCTGTCCCACGAGTCAACCAACCTGTCCCACGAGTCAACCAACCTGTCCCACGAGTCAACCAACCTGTCACACGAGTCAACCAACCTGTCACAGGACTTGACAAAGATGTTATTGTGTCAAAGGCCTATAACAGAATAATTTACCCTAACACTGTTTATGTGTCCACAGAAATGAATTCCTTTTAAATATTGTTCCGGTATTGTAGTTTGAGAACCTTTGAAGCTTTTTGCCCCAAAAAGGGGGAGGTGGGCCGGGAGCACTGGTTGTACCCGAATATTTCTACAGACTAGACATTGTTCCCAGCATTCCGTGTTCGGTCAAAGATCACCGTGTCGAAGACCGCCGTTTCTTTATCATCAATCTTAGAGATAGAGTTGTTTTTTTATATTGTATTTTATGTCATGAACTCTTAGGCATGTTATAGAATTGTGAAGACATCAACATGGGAAGACATCAGCATGGAGAGATATCAAGATGTGAGAATTTAAAATAGCGAGATATCAACAGGGGGAGACATCAACATGGAAAGACATCAACATGGAGAGATATCAACACCGGGAAACATAAAAATGGAGAGATTTCAGCATGGAGATATATCAACGGTTACATGTCAAAAAGGCGAAAACAAAAAGGGCGAAAACAAAAAGAGCGACGTCAAAAGGGCGAAAACAAAAATAGCGGAAGTAAAAAAGGCGAAAGCCAAAATGGGCGATATAAAAAAAGGCGAAAATAAAAAGGAGAAAACAAAAAAGGCGTATTAAAAAGGACGAAAGTAAAACTAAGTGAACTAATTGCACCTGAGATTAAATTCAAATTTATTTAAAAAATTCAATCAAATGTTCACATAATAATAGTAATGTATTGACAATTACATGATTTCGCATTATTCTTTTCGCCATAATTGTTCGCCTTTTTTGTTTCGCCGTTTTTATCTATCGCCTTTTTTTGGCTTTCGCCTTTTTTTGGCTTTCGCCTTTTTCATTTTTGCTCATATTGTTTCGCCTTTTTTGTTTTCGCTATTATTGTTTCGCCCTTTTGACGTGATACCATATATCAACATGGCGAGATATCAACACGGGGAGACATCAACATGGAGAGATATCAACACGGGGAGATATCAACATGGAGAGATATCAACATGGGGAGACATCAACATGGAGAGATATCAACATGGGAAGACATCAACATGGGGAGACATCAACATGATGAAATCATAGGAGACCAGGGAGACATTAACTCTCCACCTTGTTACAGAACTAGCGAGACAGTCAACGTGAGGAGACAAAATGAAACCATGGACACATCACACCTCTGACATGTTACATAATTACCTTGACTACAGGAGACCTGGGAGAAATAAACTCTCCAGAACTCTCAGAGATTGTCAACAGTGGCAGACAAAAGCAGACCTAAGGGACTTGCATTTAGTCGGGGGATACAATGTTGTAACGTTTTACTCTGTGCACCGCCATTCCCCGGCACGCTACTGCACCATTGATCACATCGTAAAAACCATTATTATACCGCACCATCCAGAGAGACGTGATAGCAGACAGATGATTCGGTTATGGTGAATGGATGTAAAGGCGTAGCCGAGAAATGATTTGGTTATAGTGAATGGATGTAAAGGAGTGGCCGAGAAATGATTCGGTGATCTTGAATAGATGTAAAGGGGAACCCACCACTAATAGTTTGAACAAACACTGCAATAGAAAGTCACTTTCGTAAATGTATTAATTTCTTGAGTAGCAGTCAATACATTTGGGCATGTTTAAAATAATAACTGACACATCAAACAGAGGACGTGAAATGACATACCAGTGAGTGGACGTTCTGTAGGATGTGGTCAATAGCCAGGTCAAGTGTCAGACAACGTTAGACATGTGAGCACCTGCTTTGAATACACTTCCTAACGCTAGACCTCCACATTATTTCAGCGGGACACATCGCTCACACGAATTTTTATACAACTGAACTTTCTATTGAAAACTTATTTTATTTTAGCCTAACTATAATTTTATTTTTGAAATTATAAAACAAATAGTAAAAAAATATTTAAAATATTTCTATGTATTAACAAAGTCACAGAATAAATGAATAATATTTAATGACATACGTTTCAGATTAACTTCATTTCGAAAACATTAAAAATACTTCGATGAACGAAAATTGTTGCGGTACGTTTATTTCTTCTCTAACTTCTTATTTTATACCTTCCATATTTCATATCCACTTTGATGTTATTTTTAAAACTTTATATCCTAATCTCATAAACGTTCGCCACAAGTTTTTAGCCACACCATTATGTAAAACAAAAAGTCTCAAAGTTTTGCCTACGTGGGACCAGGCGGGTCGCTTGTCTTGCCGCGGTGCGAGCCGACACCACGCTGTGCTCACACCATCACGCGCTGGGAGGGGCGCGTGGCCTGCACGTACCTTGGTGCGCGAGACGCTGCTTGTCTCACGTGAAAGCTCCTGGGGGAAAACCCAAATCAAACGGCAACAACTGATACTAAGACGTCTCAATCTCGTTCTGAGTTTAACTGTCATCGGTAACAACAGAATCAGGGCAGGCCCGTTCCTTCAAACTAAAAAACTAACATATTATTAAGGGTCCCCTGCTATGTTAGCCACAAACAAAGGGGGAAAAAGTCAATGCGAAAAATCGAATTCGTCAGTAAATTAACCCGATCCTCTAGGTCCACATCTGTAATCCAGTTTGGACTCAATTTCGAGATCATTACAGCTGCCTGATCTGCAATTTATGGGTCAAATTTAACGGTCACTATCCCATAACCCGGAGATTCGGGCTTTTGTCTTGGTCGCCGTATATAAATGTGATCTTATAGGAGTGATGTGAGTTAGACTCCATAGAATATTGTTTTTGAAATTTGAACATAATTTATTTAAAGTTTCGGTGGAAGAATCAGCAAATGAATTGGAAAAAAATGATGTCAAGGACCCTTCATGCTTATTTTAGGTTAATATTCCAGATAATGCCTATACTTAAATAAACAACCCCGTAAAAACAAAGTTTTCGACTATAAATCCCTTAAATATGAGACATAACTGAAAGTATTGATTATGTTCAAACGCGACAAACATTTACAGCTTGAAACTGAGTGAATTCTCCCTGGTGTTTAACACGAGATGTGGTCACCGATGGGTGGCGCGAACTCAAGTGACCTGTAAAATGTAAACAATAGCTACAGCTACATATAGTTTTATATAGATAAACTAAAAATGCATTAATTTCAATACGGTACATTCGATCGATCTGAAATTTTGATAATATGCATTGTTAGGTAAAACAAGTTTATGTGCAAAATTTCAGCTCGATAGCATCACGGGAAGTGTGTCATTTTTAAATCCCTTATATTAACTTCGCGGCCGGTCATCTCTGTCGTCATCTCATCATCTCATGGGCGGGTGGGCGGAAAAACAAAAGTTGAAAATGACCCACTTCCAGTGATCCGATCGAGCTGAAATTTGGCACACGGACCCGTCTCACCTAACAATGCATCGTATTAAAATTTCAGATCGATCGATTGTACCGTAATTAAATTAATGCATTTTTAGTTTCTCCTTATATCACGTATGTAATTCAAATTCACATTTTGTTATTGTTTTTTCCCACGTGAAAGTTTGAGTTGACGCATTGAGGCGACCCATCGACGTACCTGCGTGCTATTGTTTACATTTTACGTGTCATGCTGAGCTCGGTCAAGCGAATCGGTGACCAGACTTTTCCCCCTCTACCACAGAGTTATGAAGCAAAGTTGAGTTGCGACAGATTCAGTCTGTAAATATTTGTAAATACTTTTAGTTATGTCTCATATATAAGGGATTTATAGTCAAAAACTTTGTTTTTACGGGTTTGTTTTATTTACTTTCATTTTTCCGCCCGCCTGCCCGACGACGAACGACAAGATTTCGAAGTTAATATAAGGGATTTAATCAAACAAACCCGTAAAAACAAAGTTTTTGACTATAAATCCCTTATATATGAGACATAACTAACAGTATTGATTATTTTCAAACGCGATAAGCATTTACAGACTGACACCGAGTGATGTCCCTTGTCTTTTAACGGGGGATGGGACGTGAGGGGGTGTCGGCACGACGGTCGACGTCTAAGCGTCAACTCAAACTCACGTGGAAAAAAACAATAACAAGCAGTGAATTTGAATTACATACGTTATATAAGGATAAACTAAAAATGCATTAATTTAATTACGGTACGTTCGATCCATCTGAAATTTTGATACGATGCCTTGTTAGGTGAGACGGGTCCGTGTGCCAAATTTCAGCTCGATCGAATCACGAAAAGTGGGTCATTTTTAAATCCTTTATATTAACTCGTGGTGTCTGCGGCGGACCTTGCTTGCTTGCTTGCTTGTCGCCAAAACTTTTGATCGATTTTTAACCCACTTGCTCGCAAGATAGCGAGCTGAAATTTTGCAGGCAGTTTCGTACCGATGATAAAAACAATGTATCAAAATTTCAGATCGATCGCATGTACCGTAATTAAATTATTGATTTTTTAGATTATTTTTTTTATTCCTATGTATCATGCTATTTTTTGAGATAGAGCGTCGCGGTGCGTATTATATTGAACAACCTTTCTGTCGCGCAATAAGGTGCGTATTTTATTGACAGCTCTTTTTATAAACATATTCCTGATCGGTGCGTATTATATTAAACATGTTTTACGACACAACTTCAATTTTGTATTTCTGGATGGTCTGGCGCTGCGTATTATAATGAACATTCTTTTAGTTACTTCTCGTACATGAAGGATTTATAGTCAAAAACTTGGTTTTTTACGGGTTTTTCTTATTTACTTCTAATTTTCCGCCCGCCCAAGACAGACAGAGAGAGAGACAGAGAGACAGAGACGCCGGTGAAGTTAATATAAGGGATTTAATAAAACAACCCCGTAAAAACAAAGTTTTTGACTATAAATCCCTTATATATGAGACAGAACTAAAAGTATTGATTATGTTCCAACGCTACAAACATTTACAGACTGACACCGAGTGATGTCCCTTGTCTTTAATAACGGGGGTGGGATGTGAGGGGGTGTCGGCACGACGGTCGGCGTCAACTCAAACTCTCAAGTGGAAGTGGAAGGGGAAAAAAATAACAAACCGTGAATTTGAATTACATACCTCATATAAGGATAAACTAAAAATGCATTAATTTAATTACGGTACGTTCGATCGATCTGAAATTTTGATACGATGCATTGTTAGGTCAGACGGGCCCGTGCGCCAAATTTCAGCTCGATCGGATCACGGTAAGTGGGTCATTTTTTACTTTTATTTTTCCGCCCGCCCAAGACAGACAGAGAGAGAGAGAGAGATGACGACAGAGACGGCTGCGAAGTTAATATAAGCCAATATAAGGGATTTAAAAATGCATTAATTTAATTATGGTACGTTCGATAAATCTGCAATTTTGATCTGATGTATTGCTAGGTGACACGAGTCTATGTGCCACATTTCAGCTTGATGGCATCACGGAAAGTGGGTCATTTTTAATTCCCTTATATTAACTTTGAAATATTGTCTCTCTCTCTCTCTGTCTGTCGTCATCTCTGTCTTCGGCGGGCGGAAAAACAAAAGTAAAAAATGACCCACTTCCCGTAATGCCGTTGAGCTAAAATTTGGCACATGGACCCGTGTCACCTAACAATGCATCGTATCAAAATTTTCAGATCGATCAAACGTTCTGTAATTAAATGAATGCATTTTTAGTTTATCTCTATTCAACTTATGTAATTCAATTTCACTGTTTGTTATTGTTTGTTTTTTCTCACGTGACAGTTCACTCCGCGCGTTGACGCCATCCGTCGATGTACCGGCGTGCTTTTGTTTACATTTTACGTGTCACGCTGAGCTCAGACCAGCGATCGGTGACCAGACTTTTCCCCTCTACCACCCCCACCCCCCAGTTATAAAGAAAAGGGGAGTTAAGACAGATTCAGTCTGAAAATGTCTGTCGTTTTTTAACATAATCAATACTGTTAATTATGTCTCATATTTAAGGGATTTGTATTCAAAAACTTTGTTTTACGGGTTTGTTTTTTTACTTTTGTTTTTCCGCCTGCCCGACCAAGACAGACAGACAGAGAGAGACGACGGTGAAGTTAATATAAGGGATTTAAAAAGAGGGACATTTCTTTGACAGACCGAGTTCATTTTGAGAAAAGGAAATTTTATAATAAATTATAAAGAAACGTTCTACGTTTCCCCTTGTGTCAAAAATTACTTTTATTTGGAAATGCGCAAGGGACAGGGGGGACAGTGCTATTTTAATGTTGCACTTGTTTTTTAGGGGCGTGTCGTGTTTAAAGTCCACCCTGGGCGTGTCGTGTTTAAATTCCACCCTGGGCAGCACATCGTCTCATTCTGCCGTTCAACGCATCCAATCCTTCGTTGTCAGAAATGCTAAAATAACACTAACAGGTGATACTCAGGCAAATGCTAAAATAACACTAACAGGTGATACTCAGGCAAATGCTAAAATAACACTAACAGGTGATACTCAGGCAAATGCTAAAATAACACTAACAGGTGATACTCAGGCAAATGCTAAAATAACACTAACAGGTGATACTGAGGCAAATGCTAAAATAACACTAACAGGTGATACTGAGGCCAATGCTAAAATAACACTAACAGGTGATACTGAGGCAAATGATATAATAACACTAACAGGTGATACTGAGGCCAATGCTAAAATAACACTAACAGGTGATACTGAGGCCAATGCTAAAATAACACTAACAGGTGATACTCAGGCAAATGCTAAAATAACACTAACAGGTGATACTCAGGCAAATGCTAAAATAACACTAACAGGTGATACTCAGGCAAATGCTAAAATAACACTAACAGGTGATACTGAGGCCAATGTGAAATAACACTAACAGGTGATACTGTTAGTGTTAATGCTAAAATAACACTAACAGGTGATACTGCGGCAAATGATATAATAACACTAACAGGTGATACTGAGGCCAATGCTAAAATAACACTAACAGGTGATACTGAGGCCAATGCTAAAATAACACTAACAGGTGATACTGAGGCCAATGCTAAAATAACACTAACAGGTGATACTGAGGCCAATGCTAAAATAACACTAACAGGTGATACTGAGGCAAATGATATAATAACACTAACAGGTGATACTGAGGCCAATGCTAAAATAACACTAACAGGTGATACTGAGGCCAATGCTAAAATAACACTAACAGGTGATACTGAGGCCAATGCTAAAATAACACTAACAGGTGATACTGAGGCCAATGCTAAATTAACACTAACAGGTGATACTCAGGCCAATTGAAAAGTCTCATTTCTCGATATTTCTTTGACATGAATCTCTAGCTCTAATACCTAAAACACCATCCTCTGCTTTGAAAGCTAACTATACATCAATGGTGTGATGACATCCTCTGCCGTGACATGCTGGAGACTGAGTGACAAACATCATAGATTAGTGCTCTTCGTTTTTATATAACAACATATGGGAGATTCCTCTCTTTCTCTCTCCCTCTTTCTCCCCTTTTCTCTCTGTCTCTATCCATCTCTCTCTCTCTCTCTTCATTTCTTTCTGTCTCTCTCTCTCTCTCTCTCTTCCTCATTCTGTGTCTCTCCCCCCCTCTTTTCTCTCCCCCACGTTCTCCCTCCTCTCTCTCTCACACTCTGTCTCTCTCCCTCCCCCTCTCTCTCCATCTTTCTCTCTCTGTCTCTCTACCTCTCTATTCGTCTCTCTCTCTCTCTCTTCGTCTCTCTCTCTCTCTCTCATTGTCAGCACCAACAATGCTGTGGAGACAAGGATAACAAAGAAATCAATATTGGATTTTGTAACGTTCAAGATTGTCTAAATATCTGGGTAGGCGGCGTTGATGATTGCATTCAATCTTGACTGATTGCATAAATTGATTGAATGACTGTATTTAATTGACGGCCTGACGGCATTTGCTTGATTGAATAATAAAACATGAGTTTAAACAACAGTTTTAGCAACTGATAGTGTACATATTTCAATGCGCATAGTCATTAAGCAAAGTCGATTGTGTACATATTGCAATACGTATATGCATTAAGCTAAGTCGATTGTGTACATATTTCAATGTGTATATGCATTAAGCAAAGTCGATTGTGTACATATTTCTTGGTGCTAAGTCAGAGATTTCGTTATTGTTTGAGATCGGTTTAATAATTGATTTATGGAAGTTTCCAGTATATATCCCAGTAGAGATCCACTTGTATATTTTCCTGTAGATATCTACTTTTATATATCCCTGTAGAGATCTACTTGAAAAAACGACTTACACCCATGACGTAAGCATGACGATCATGATACAAAAATGTCAAGAGTCGAAATCGATCAACAAAATCAATGTTTTCTCATTTCTCCATCATCTTCAGTTGTGTCCGATCAGTTACAACAATTTTTACCGGTCTAAACATTATGTTTTCATTGTCTCCCATATTTAATCTTTTATATTTCTATCTTCGAAACCGAATACCTTTTTTAATGTATAACTTAATTTTTTTTTAAAATTTTATTCTTAAATGTATCCGTTAAGTCAAATAAAACCTTCAAACCGTATCTCAGCAGATTTGGCTGAATGCCACCCGTGAAATTTTAAAGGCCAACAATTTCTCTCAATCGCAGAGTGCTAACAACAACTCTAAATCAAACTCCACCCCCCCCCAACCATTTATCTCAATCTCTGTGACTACAAGTATTTCTTGTATAGAGCTCGAGGTTTATCGGATCTGTTCATACATCGGACTCCGAGCCCAAGTCATAGACCTCGAGGGACAACAACACAACACAATGAAATGGTTTATCGTTACTCTTTGGATGTTTATAATTATTCTTGTTGCTCATCTCTGGGCCGAACACGGTGACGTAATGATAATGTTGCTTCCTTGCTTTGTGTTTACCTGGGATTGAATCGCTGTGGATAGAAGGAGCATCATTGATGAACAAACACCAGAAACTTTTGATCCGGTGTCTGACTCACCCTGACGGGTCAGTTGTCACAAACCGTCAAAATACAATCATGTTTACTTAGGAATAAACCCCTCGCCACCTCCCCAAGCTTCCCAAATGTTTTAGATGTTATGTTAAGATTACATTGTACTTGTACACGAACAAATTTCTTCTCTTGAAACGTCAGTTGTTTTTTTGTCTCTCTTCAAAGGTAGCAAAATTGAAAGATATTTGTTGATTTATAATTTATTGACATTTTTACATTGAATTATTTGCCTATATTTGCTGATTTATAATTTACTGACATTTTTACATTGAATTATTTGCCTATATTTGCTGATTTATAATTTACTGACATTTTTACATTGAATTATTTGCCTATATTTGTTGATTTATAATTTATTGACATTTTTACATTGAACTATTTGCCTATATTTGTTGCGTATTTTCAAATAAGAAACCAGCGGAAATTTTGTAGGTTTATATTCAATATCTTGATTTGTGTGTTGCTATGAGACCGACATCATGTGGTGCCACTAAACTTTAGGAGTTGGACAACTTTTACTGTTACCTTGATAGTCAACTTAAGGATTTGGACAACTTTATCTGACGCTATGACAGTCAACTGCAGGAGTTGGACAACTTTATCTGACGCTATGACAGTCAACTGTAGGAGTTGGTCAACTTTATCTGACGCTATGACAGTCAACTGCAGGAGTTGGACAACT
Organism: Ampullaceana balthica; assembly: GCA_944989445.1. Classification (NCBI taxonomy): domain Eukaryota; kingdom Metazoa; phylum Mollusca; class Gastropoda; family Lymnaeidae; genus Ampullaceana; species Ampullaceana balthica. The sequence goes on along the minus strand of CALYLW010001593.1, from coordinate 82,708 downwards.
TTATCTGACGCTATGACAGTCAACTGTAGGAGTTGGACAACTTTTACTGTTGCTGTGACAGTCACTTTTATTAATTTGCTTCAATCATTTTACTGTAATTCTTGTAGAACAGGATATACTGGTATTTCGTATCTTGCACTTAGTTATTTACCAATGTCTATCTGCTTCAGCTGTGAACTGTTAAAAAGGTTGTCGTGTGTTTAGAAAGAAAACAAGAACTCAAGTCAAGTCAAAAGATTCTTGTAGCAGAAATTGAAAACATATTACGAATACATCTTATATTATTACTCCCACCCCCACCCCCCGCCCCCATTGAAACATAAGTTTTAAAGTTAAATAATATGCTTTACTCTTTACTGCTCCCAGTGATGACTGTTTAGGTCAGGGGTCGAGAAATCATGGCTCACGAGCCATATGTGGCTTTATTGATGGCTGCATCTGGCTCTCAAACAAATGTTCGATTATATATTTTTTAGAAAGTGTTTTCAGACTCCTTCGATCTACATATTAATTGTATATAAAAAAACAGTATAAAAATGTTATTAAAAAGAATTCAGAGACATAGTTATTGCAGTTTTAGTGTTGAAAGAACTCAAAATGCACACATTTATTTGAATTTTTAGTTTTAAACATAATGCATGGCTCTCACAGAATTACATTTCAAAATATAAGATGTTTATGGCTCTCTCAGACAAAAAGTTTCCCGACTCCTGGTTTAGGTTAACAGTCAAAAATCAGGCATTGTACTTACTCAGCCCTCGTTCTAACGTACATAGTTGTAAAAGTAATCTATAAAAATTTATACAATACCCATTGACATTATTCAAGTAAATTTCTGGGCCAAATATTTGAAACAAAATCCAAACTGCAGCGTTAACAAGAGCGGTCTGATACTTGCGCTGCCAGTCGAACCTCGTTTAAGTTTGAGCAAGAGAAATCAGGCCTCCCCATTTCAACGCCAGCTCTAATCTGTCTACACCCAGGATAAGATGGCGAGGTCTATCACAGGCCAATCTTTGCATTGACTTGCCAAGTGTGACAAAACCCTGGCCATCCCCTGCATTGAAGGATCAGCTCTGTAGTGTGGAATGGGCAACTGGCTAGCAACGGGAGGTGGGCAACTGGCTAGCAGCGGGAGGCGGGGCAACTGGCCATCAGCGGGAGGTGGACAACTCAATGACAAAATATCGCTTTTTTACGTTTTGTTTGTTTGCTATTAGGGAATTTGAGCTTAGATGAATAAGAAAACAATTATTAAAGGCTTTCGACCATAGGCGTAAAAATGATATTATTGGGCTCAAGGACAAACTTTAAAATTGGCGCATCCCCCCATCCCCCCCCTCGTTTTTTTGCCTTGGCCACTTATTATAATGTAGCGTCATAAGCCTCATTTTGGAGACATTGCATCTTTGTGCCAGGGAACGTATTTACCCTCAGCTCCATCGCTACGCCTCTGCTGTCGACTCAGTGCCATTGACATAACCGGAAGTGGCTGATGTTTTGCTTGCGCTGGAAGAATTCTTTTTATTTTGGAAACATCTAAAATCTTTAAAATTGTATGTGTTAATTTTTAGGCTATCTTAATTTTATTATTTTCCTTCATTTTATTTTGTGTATGTCTGTTGCTGAAAAAATTGAAAAGAAAGGGCACTTTAAAAAAATATTGAATGAAAAAAAAACAAAGTAAAATCTTTAAATAAGTTGTTTTGTGATATGTTTGTTATATTTGAAAAAGGTCCGAATAATACAGAGATAACTTTATATTTGACTTTGAAAGGATAAAATAACAATGTTGAGAAGGAAAACACGTGGATTAAACAACACTCTTTAGTAGCATAGGCACAGCTACAACTCAATGTAACCACTACAACCCCATGGACCTCCTATATAGAGAACTGGCATCGGGAAAGAGGAAGACAGGTCGTCAGTGGCGGATTAAGACTGCACGGCGCCCCTGGCTGTAATTCAAACTGGGGCCCTACAAGCCAGCGTCCCTTTAAATAAAATGATTGCTAGCGGCTAATATAAGACTGTAAATTGCAACTAAATAATCCATTGGATCCTTGCTCATGCTTTGTCTGTACTGCAGGATCGGCCTTCCCAGCCAAAAAAGATGTACAGTTGTAAAAGAGGGCGTCATAGTAGCCGAGGGGCGAAGGATGGAGGAGGCTAGGGGAAAGGCTAAAACATTGGGAAGCACAGAACTCGTGTGCAAAAGCTGTGGTAAAGACTGTCACTCAAGGATAGGACTGCAAAGCCACACGAGGAAATACAATCCAACCCAACAGTGATGCACCATCGTCTTGCGAGACGGAAGGATGCCGACGACTTGACTGCAAATTGCATTAAAATTGTCACAAGTTTGACAGAAAATCTGAACACGCGTACAGACGCAGGGACTTTGCTGTCATAGTGAAATCTTTTCCTTTCATTTTTTAAAAAAAATTTATAACATGTACTATCTGGAAACATGCACTACTTGGAAACATGTACTATTTAGCGTTCCAACCGAACTTTTGCCTTTAAATTAGAGTATTTACTTATCTCACATGTTTGAGATTGTCAACTAAGGGCTATTTTACCTCACGGGTAAAAAAATTATGAATTCAAGCCTACTTGATTTATCTAATTTTTAAATGAGCTCAAAGTTACCTGGAATAATATAATATATTAATTTTTAAAATGTTACTTAAAACTGTCTTAATAATTCCAGCTAAGTAAGAGAGAAGCTTATCTAAAATTAAATCAATTAAAAAATTAATTACGATCAACAATTATATTTTGGCTGTTGAGCATGGTATGGCTGACAATATATATATATACATTTAAGATTGTGTAATGAGGAAAAACAGAAAACTTCAATTTTAACCAAGAAATGAAAGCTTTTTTATTTATTTCTAGCATAAAAATGTATTTTGTCCTTATTTTTAATTTGGAATAAAATTTATTAAATTTCTAGAGCACCGACATATTTTTCCGGGGTTGGTGGCCCGCGGGGGGGGGGATGGAGGGCGGAACACTTTTACCTGAAAACACCAGACACAGAAGTTTACGTTTAAAAACCTAAGAGCAAGAAGATACTTTGATTCCATCGGAATTAATGTACAACAGACATTTTGGGTTTTAATGTTAATTAGTGCCCTCATTTTAGTGTAACATCTATCGCTACCTGGGAAGAGGTTGTCACTTTGTATGTGCTGGTATATCATTTAAGACAGGGGTTCCTAACCAGTGGTGCATGCATCCCCAAGGGGTGCATGAGCAGGTTCCAGTGGGTGCATGAACCATTCAGAGAAAAAAAAGGAAAAAGAGGGAAGAAAAAAAAGAAAGATTAAACTGATAATCTGAAAATGTAAACCATAAGCAAGGCATGCCGCGTTAAAGGGCGCCCATATACAACCTTTTTGATAGGTACTCGTTCGCGCATCGTTCTGCGCATGTCAAAAATTGACGGAAAAACTATTTCGCCAAAAGAACGGTTCGCTATACGTGTTCCTCGGAATTTCGTGTTTTAAGTCACAGTTTTCTAAAAAATATTTAATTTTGTCATCAAATACGTCAGATATATGTCTTCCGGTGACCCTCTAACTGTTTTGAGAGGATGTAAACGTTGGGATTTTTTTCCCTTCACTTTTATTGCTCGGTACTCGTACGCTGCAAAGGTCTTAAAAACATTAATAAATTAATTGTAAGCCAATATTCGTCATTGAAACCTAAAATCTTGAGTTGAGCATCCAATTCCGGTCATTAAAAACATCAACTTCGTCAGTTAAAGATTTGCCTGTGACTGGTACAACTTTCCAATTGTCATTTCATCACCCCCTCAAAATCGTTAATAAATAATAAAAAAGAGAGAGAGAGATGGAACACAAAAGCCTCAGTGCTTCCTCTGTGGAAAAATCCTGTGCAATGACAACATGAAGCCTGTTAGACTCCGAGAGCACTCGGAGAAAGTCCATCCATCCAATTCAAGGACAGTGTTGGGGTCTTCAAGCAGAAGAGAGCTCACTTCTTGACCTCAGGTACCTTGCCCAACTTGGATTTTCTTTGTCACAGAAACCTGCACTGGAGGCATCATTCATTGTTGCATATCTTATTGCAAAGAACAAGATGCCCCACACCATTGGAGAACTTTGGTGAAGCCTTGTGCTCTGGAGATGGTGGGACTGATGTGTGGTCACCAGCAGAGGGAGCAGGTTGAGAAAGTTCATTTGTCCAATGACACTATTCATTCCAGGATTAGTGACATGGCTGCAGACATTCTGGATCAAGTCTTGTGCGAGATGAGAAGCAGTCATTTTAAATTTAGCATGCAGCTGGATGAATCCACTGATGTAGCACAATGCAGTCAGATTCTTGTATTTCTGAGATATGTTCTCAGTGGATTGCTGAAGGAGGAATTTCTCTTTTGTAAGCCACTCCTAGCTACTACCAAAGCTGCTGATGTGCTGCAGCTAGTCAGGGCATTCTTCACTGAAAACCAGTTCGACTGGACTTCAAGAACTTCTTCAATTTGCACAGGTGGTGCTCCCTCCATGCTTGGTAATAAGTCAGGATTTTCAGCACTGGTAAAGAAAGAAGTTCCAGATAGTGTCACTACACACTGTATCCTTCATCGTAAGGCCCTGGCATGCAAAACTCTACCTCCAACCTTGAAGTCAGTTCTTTTTACTGCAGTCCAAGCTGTAAATTTTATCCGCTCACATGCCTTGAACCACTGCCTCTTCAAGTTGTTCTGTCAGGATGTGAGCTCTGAGAATGAAGATCTGCTCTATCACACTGATGTGCGCTGGTTGTCAAGGGAACGGATACTTTCTTGGTTAGTTATAGTGGAGCTTGCCATTTTCTTGCGAGAAAAAGAGAGTGACCTTGCTGACAAGTTTGACTGTCCAAATTTCATTCATTACTTGGCATACCTGGCTGACATCTTCTCCATCTTGAATGAGTTGAACACATCTCTCCAAGGACCTGCTGTGACTGTAATGGATGCTACTGAGAGATTGCAAGCCTTCCTTAACAAAGTGCCACTATTCCAACGACGACTACAAAAGTCCAACTTGGCCAACTTTCCACTCGTCGATGAAGTTTTAATATCTGGTGCAGAAGGAAGCACTGAGGCAGTGGCGGATTTAGCTATAGGGCAGGGGGGGCGGCTTGCCCCCCCCCGCGCCCCTGTTGGGTCTAAACTGGCGCCCCCTAAAGACACCCTCGACGAACACTTAAAAAGGTGTCACTAGAACAGAAAACAAATATTGCTAAACACGAAACTTCTAATCAACCCCAAACTGCTTGCTAAATATCGTATTTCAAATGATGAAACTGTAATATCTGGTTTAAATCAATCACTCGCATCTGAATTATCGGCGACAATTGATAATGAAGTTAAGCCTGCACAATTCTTTTCTTTAATTATTGATTCGACCATTGATATATCTAGAATTGATCAGATGCCAGTTTTTCTTTACGTTCAGTTATTTAAAATCAGGACATGTTGTGGAAAGATTTATAGGCTTTTATACATTGGTAAACAGCGGCTGGATAGCGAAGTCAATGCGCGCTCGCCTCACAAGCTGAGGGGCGTGGGATCTAGCCCACGTTAAAGCCACAATAAAAATGGAATGACTAACGAAAAGAAAGTCCTCTGCTGACCTGGAAGGGAGAGGGGGCGCCCACCAAGGTCTACCAAGCCCAGCCCCTAGTAAATTCTAATGGAAACATTAGGACCCCCTACGAACACAGTTTATGGGACTTAAGTCATGATGTGCAAAATAATGTAATTCAATCACTAGCATCTGAATCATCGGTGACAATTGATAATGAAGTTAAGTCTGCACAATTCCTTTCTTTAACTATTGATTCAAACATTGATCTATCTAGAGTTGATCAGATGTCAGTTTCTGTAGGCTCAGTTTTAAAATCTGGACATGTTTTGGAAAGATTTATAAGCGTTTATACTTTTGGTAAACAGCAATGCTGGCGCATTTGCTGAGAAGATTATAACGGAAGTACAAAAGCGAAACATTGATTTCACACTCTGTCGAGGTCAGGCATACTCTGGAATTAAGAGTGGCCTTCAAACTCAAATAAAGAAACTTTCACCCAATTGTTGTGCCCATGTTTTGAGTTTGGTTACTATAAACTGATATACAGTTGTTTTGGGGCATATCTTTAAGGTTGTATGCATTCCTTACGTATAGTTTACTACGTCTACATAATCTTAAAGAACACCAGAAATCTCAATATGAATCAACAGTAGATACTCTGAATCGACTTTCTGATACAAGATGTGCATGTCGTAGGCATGCAGTTCATGTAGTTGTTGGATCATTCTCTGCTATTTTAGCCACACTTGATTCAGTGAATCAACAGAAGATAAAGTAAGAGTCAAAGTAGAAGCTATGCGACTATCTGTTTTAGTAACAAAATATTATTTTGTTTTTCTGATGATATTTGTACAAACGTTATCTTCGTGTTATCAAACTACTTGCAACGCCTTTGCAAGATGTTGGAAGAAATAAGTTTGTTGAAATGAGAAGCGATGAAGCTTCTGAAATTCTGAATGTAGATGTCAAATCATTTATTAACGAAAATTGTTCCAAGCTAGATGTTAAAACAGAATTTAAAGAAAAGCGAATTGCAAAAAAGAAAAGTATGGCAGGCGAACTTAGCAGAGATAAAATGGCTGATGATCCAACCACACGCTTTAAATCTGAAACGTACTTCACTATAATGGATGCACTTGTAACACAAATAGATAATCGATTTAATGACTTTTGGAACACAGTTAGTTATTTCTATTGTATTGATCCACCACAAAAGTCGGAAGAGAAAAAAAAATTTTCAAAGTTCGTGCATAATTTACAAACACGACATTAACCTTGAAGAAGCAATCGTAGAATATGATACCCTCAAAGATTTGTATACATCACTGTATTCCATATTATCTAGTGAACTACAACTTAAAAAGGTTCAGCCATTCTTGACTGAAAAACAAATGGCATCAGGTCTCCCTAATTTGTCAATACTCTATAAATTTTACCGTACTTGAATATTCCGGTTAGCAGTGCTACTGCTGAAAGAAGTGTCAGTAGATTGAAAATCATCAAATATTATTTGCGCTCAACAATGATAAACGAACGTCTGTCTGGATTGGAATTAGTTTCAATAGGACGTTATCTAGCTGAGAACGTTGACATTGAATCAACGATAAATCATTTTGCAACAATGAAATCACGTAGAGTCGTAGAAAGCAATTTATATAGTGTTCAGGGCTCTATCTTATCTCATCTGTTAAGGACGCTCCTTCTATACAGAAGAATATTGCGTCCTATGCTTATCCATGGTTTGTGTTTAGTTCTGAATTATTATTAGAGTTGTAAATGTTTATTTAAGGAACTTAAAATCATGGTTTGTGTAAAGTTCATTGATTTTCCCAAAGTTTGATGCTCAAACTTCGAATGATAAATTATTTCTTTAAAATTCTGAATTAAATTGTTTAGTTTATTTATAAGTATAATATTATTGGCACTCTTTGTGTGTATGTTACTAATCCTGACCAATCCGCTCCACCAAAGTCTCTGTGTTTTTCATTATCGTAGCATCAGATTCTTATCTTATCTTATCTATACAGACGCTCCTTCTATGCAGAAGATAGTTGCGTCCACAGACCATGACAGATGATCTGTTGGCAAGTGATGCAGCATTCACAGGCCACGGCTTTGTGGGTTCCACGCATTACCCAGCCGCCTAACTACATGTAGTGTTAGGTACCCATTCGGAGCGGGGTGACTCAGGGACGCCCTAGGCCCCGGGAACAAACCCTTGCCTTCACACGGATTCGAACCCGTGACCATCGGTACGACAGTCCAGTGTGCTGCCACTCGACCACCGCGTCCCCCCGGTCTTAAACTGAACTATTTTGCCAGCTAAAATTCTCATTTCATTCTTTCAGATAGAAAACTATTACAAGAACTAAAAACAGTAGCTCTTAAAATGTTATTATTTAAAATAAGTTGTTCTCTTTGGAACTAATTTCATAATTTACTGCCATTTTTTATCCTACATATGATATATGCATATACTATTTATATGATAAAGGATTTCTTTAAATATTTAGGCTTTTTATTAATTATTTTAAAAATTTTAAAAATACAGCATATTTTGTTTGCATTTGTAACCAGTTACTCTCCTGAATATAAAAGAATTGTTTGTATATTGAAGAGATTCATTGCAATGGTTTGATTTAAACAAAAATAATATTAAATAATGTACTTTGAATGATCAACGCAGCAGTCATTATTTAACAATTGGTTATTTGTTTGAGTTACTGTCACTGCTATTTATGGCAAGCTGAACAAACTGATGAGTCATCTTGCAGATAGTACAACAAACTATTAGAGGCCTATAAAAAATTTAATCAAATTCTACCTCCTTATCAAAACGTTTTAGATGTTTTATTTAGCCCAAAAACTATAAACTTATTATGCTGAGTTTTCTATGTTAAAGTCTGCTAGCATATTCAGCAATTGAAAGTGAACACACAGGAGTATGAGAAATTTAGATTTTGTCACAAATAACAGCTCCCAAATTAACTACCATTTTCATAAATTCAATTGATTAACCATATCTACTTAAGACTAGATGTTTCTTTTTGTATAGCAAGTTGCCACAGGGCAACTCTGAAAATGTATGTAACATAACGACACACCTTAGATTTCATAGTTGAGACTGCAGCAGTCTCTTAAGATGAAAACTTATTAAAGTAAATCTCACATTTAAAGTGAGCAGAAATGGGTTTTTTTTCAACATAAAATATAGCAATAAGAGTGAATCTCACATCAAATTTCTAATCTTCGTTGCAGAACCAGCAATTTAGACAAATGAATTTTATTTCAGCACCTAGAAATATTTGCACTAAGTGAATGAATAAAAAAAATTTTGCGGCGCCCCCTGAAATGCTCCCGCCCCCCCCCCACGCAGACAAACCTAAATCCGCCACTGCACTGAGGGATCACTGTCTGACAAAATCAAAGGGGAAATTTCAGAGCACCTTTCAACATTGCAAAAGTCCTTTGATGGGTATTTTTGTCAAAAACTTGCTAGGAAAGACCTTTGGATTAGCAATCCTTTTCTCTGTTACTTTGACAACATTGATGACAGTGACCTTGCTAAAGATGACCTGATTGATTTGAGAACTAGAGAAGTACTGAGGAGCAATGTTCCCTTTAAGCTGCGCGGCTGCGCGGCCGCGCAGACATCTGGCTGACCCAGCGCAGCAGTTAAGAATTACCGCGCAGTAAAGTTTGTAAAATTTAGCACAAAAAATGGAACATTCGCAACTTTTCACACGAGTTTTTTTTACTTTGCACACGGACCAACGAACCTTAGAGGGAACATTGCTGAGGAGTGCTTTCAGTTGCAATACCTTGATTGAATTTTGGTGCGCCCAGATAGATTCCTAACCACAACTAGCCAAGAGGGCAGTACTGACTCTCCTTCCATTTGCCACAACCTATCTCTGTGAAGCAGGATTCTCCACACCTTTGACGATTAAAACCAAGGAAAGGAATAAGTTGAATGCAGAGGAGGACATGAGAGTTGCTTTGTCCAAAACAGTCCCCAGATTTAAATCGCTGATTGGTCAAAAGAAGCAGCAGATCTCTCACTAAATTCCCTTTTGCCTATTGTCAAAAATGTTGTGTCCCTAAAATAAACATAGTTTATTTGGACTTTTCTGCAAGTTTAAAGAGGGGGTGCATTAACTTTTTTGGGCATCATAAGGGGGGCAAGGACCCCAAAAGGTTAGGAACCACTGATTTAAGAGCTGTGTTGCTATATAACCGTACGTTATAAAGCAAGAATTACAAGCTGGCATTAAGGTGTGATTGAATGTTGAATGTATCAGGGTAAGAGCTATCTGACTGTACAAAGTAACTGTGTTATGGCTGACTGTACACGGCAATTGTGGTATATGACTGTTCAAAGTAGCTGTGGTATAGCTATATGACTGTACAATGTAACTGTAGTATTGCTGACTTTACATTGTAACTGTTCTATAGCTATCAGACTGTACAATGCAACTGTGGTATATGACTATACAGTGTAACTGTGGTATATGACTATACAGTGTAACTGTGGTATATGACTATACAGTGTAACTGTGGTATATGACTGTAGGGCAGTGGTGCTCCCCACACTGCTATATGCTTGTGAAACTTGGACTGTTTATCAGCGCCATGCAAGAAAGCTTAACCACTTTCATAATTACAAGCCTCAGGAAGATTCTCGGCCTAAAGTGGCAGAACAAAATTCCAGACACAGTGGTACTGACCAAGGCAGGTCTCCCCAGCATCTTCACCATCCTGATGCAGACCCAGCTTCGCTGGGCAGGGCACGTTGTCCAAATGCCAGACGAGAGACTGCCAAAGAGAATCTTCTATGGTGAGCTCCAGTATGGCCAGCGGTCCCACGATGGGCAAAAGAAACGCTTCAAACACACACTGAAAGCCTCAATGAAAGCATTTGCCATCAATCCAGACACGTGGAACGTGCTGCAATGGACCGATCCACCTGGCACTCTTCCATCCACGAAGGTGCCAAGTCATGCGAGGCAAACCGGATCACCGCTGCAGAAAAGAAGAGGCAAGCCCGAAAGGCCCATGCTGTCAACAATCCTGGAGGTGTCCGACTCGTCCCGTGTCCTTTCTGTTCCCGAACCTTCTGTGCAAGAATCGGCCTCACCATCCATCTGCGCACGAACAGACAACCCTCGGATGACTAGAGCGGTCCTCGTCGTATCGATGGACAAACAACATATATATGACTCTACGTTGTAACTGTGGTATATGACTGTACAGTGTAACTGTGGTATATGACTATACGATGTAACTGTGGTATATGACTGTACAGTTTAACTGTGGCATATGACTGTACAATGTAACAGTGGAATATAACTGTACAGTGTAACTGTGGTATATGACTGTACAGTGTAACTGTGGTATATGGCTGTACAGTGTAACTGTGGTATATGACTGTACAGTGTAACTGTGGCATATGACTGTACAGTGTAACTGTGGTATATGACTGTACAGTGTAACTGTCGCATATGACTGTACAGTGTAACTGTGGCATAGCTATATGGCTGCACGATGAAATGGGGTATAACTATCTGACAAATGAACTAAGGGGGTGTAACCATAACTGGTTGTGCTGTGATAAAGGGAGAGATGTCAATATTGCCGTGAACAGAACAAATAGAAACGTGTCACTCCCAAGTGAAGTTTGGCCCTAGACAAATAGAAAGGCCGGGCCAGTTGTTGCCTTAACATATTGGCCGGTGACGGAAAACACTGGAGGGAAATATATAACCCACGCGAGTAGCCATGCCACCAAGTCGGGTAGCAATACCGTCAAGTCGTTTTGGGAAATTACGCACCCAGGAATGAACGGAGGGGGTAGGTGACGGGGGGGGGATTGGGGGTAATGGTGCACAGACAGAAAGCATCGGTGAGTGACAGACAAGAAGATGGCCAAATATTGGCAGGGGGATATCATAAGGTCCGGGAGATTGATGTTAACGCGGGTGGGTGCTCGTCCTTGGCTTAGAAACGTTGAGAGAAAATATAAGAGTAAAATTAAATTGAGATATAAACAAGCTTGCCGCAGTACACGTTGTCTGGTAAATAAACATTGTTTTATTCTTTTCACTTTCCCCTCGATTGTTAGAAAAATGACCCACCTTATTTCAACTTAAACGAGGTACTCTTTCTATTTTCACAAAATTCGTCAGCTTACGGACCAACCTATTATTAAACTATTACTTGGTTAAACTTCAAGATTTCAAAAACGCCGAAAGGACTATATCCCTAATGCAATCGCGAGTGTGATTGAAATACAAAATAATAGGGTGAAGTAAATTATTGTGATTAATGAAGTATACAATCACAAATGTTGAAAATTAAAGTTTTGTTTCTCTACTGGAACGTTTTTGTAATTGTTTTTAAAAATATATTTATAGTATTGTTAAAAGTACAGGGGACTTTAAAGGGAAGTTACTGTAATTGGTTTATTTCTAGGCTTGTAATTGTATCTCTTTGTTTGTGTTTGTTTAATTATAATTTTCTATATATGTTTGTCTTTGTTATTTTATCTTATCCATTACAGACGCTCCTTCTATACAGAAGATTATTTCGCTATTATTCTTCGGTAACTCTTAGAAGCACAGGTAAATCTGACATTCGTGACCTTGAACCTGGGAAACAGCAGCAAATTATGAGGCTCTTCAGTTCTTGTTCTTGTTGTGGTTTTTTTTTAAATTGTTGAAGTAATTTCTTTCTTTGATTGCCAGATTATTAAGGGATCAAATGAATTTTATATATTTATTTTCAAACCCAAATTTTCCAGCAGTTCACAGAAAGTGTTTTATGTTGATATCAATGAGTTGGGACCAGACAGCTACGCTCTTAATGACAGGATCCCGATGAGCACGGCGTAGTTTAACAGACACAAGTCACCACACAGGGGCGACTAGAGGTTTCCATCTGTTGAAATGGCCAAAAATATCTGACTCTAACGAAATCAACAAGTTTTCTTTTATATTTTCTCGTCGTCAACAATACGGGATTAAATAAATTAACAATATTGCATAGACGCCTCTGATTTCACAACCAGTGGACATTATGAACGGGATACTTCTGTGTAGAAGTATATGATGGGCCCTCAGTACAGATGAATTAAAAGACTGTTAACATTTCCTATTTTCGTAATATTTTATTCAACACTTTTATTTCACTCCCCGACTGTCTGCCAGGATTCTTGTGAGCTAAATTAAATCAACTTCCAGAATAGTTAGCTGAGACCTGGCATGATGCTCATCTCTGATGAAAGCAAACATATTTTTGAAGGGAAACAATTTATAATCATTAGAAGAAAAAAGCAAATGAACTTATATCTTGTCTGATCTGAAACGATACGGATGCTCCTTCTACACAAACGATTAATGCATCTTATGGTTATGTATGGTTTATGTCTAGAATTGCTTTTTATTTGTATTTTGAATGTTTTGATAAAGTGATAGTTGTCTTAAATTGTACAAGCAACTTATCTACTCCCGAATGCCAGATGGGAGTGAGGTGGATTGTTTTTGCTTGTTCTTGCATATTGAACAAGAAAATGTTATTGTTTTTATCCCCAACTCTATCTGATTATTGTATTAGATTATTATTTTTGAGTTGTATTTCCAAGTTAGAATTTAGGCCTTATTTATTATTATAAACGTGTTCTTTGATCTTCTATCCTATTGTGTTTATATTTTTTATTGACATAACTAGTGATGTTACTGTTACCAATTTTTAATATACACTAGCAATTAATCAGTTCTAATTTGAATTAGTTCTAGTTTATCTGCGTGTTGCTTTTTATTTTATTTATGTTGTTGTTTTTTTGTCCGAAACAGAAGATGGGTGTTGTAACATATGTCTTACCTATGTATCTTGTACTTGAATCGCTCATCTTTCAGTTGACTTCCCACTGACCAACCATCACTTCTCTTTCGTAATAATCAGCCACATATGTATTATGTATACACCTTATCTCCCTTGTGAGCCAAGTTAAAACACATTTTCTTAAATAAACAAATTAATGGTTGCTGTTGGTCGAATGAGTACATTGTTTGTCTTCTTCTCTAAAGGCTGCCAAAGATCATGAACAAAGCAGTTTTAATGAATTTAAAATCATTATAAATTGCATATTTTGAGTGTAACGTAAATTTAGGGCGAACGCAAATGATCTATATTTAGATTTCAGATTTTTAGTTTGAGAATTCAAATCTTGAGATTTTATTTGTACACAGATTCCTCATTTTGAATAGCTTATAAATAGGTCTCATCCACATGTTTTTAGTTGAATTAGATGCAATGGCACAACTAGGACACACAGTGATTTTAGAATAAATGTTGGGTCTATCAAAAATATCAATTTTTGCGTTGCTTTCCTTTTTATTCCACAAAGATGGAATTGTGGTGCTATCTATAACTTATAAGTCTAAGACTAAATCAGTATCATTTTCGGGTTGTATATTAGCTACTACCGCAATTTTTCAAGGGAAGCAAATTAAAAAACCTATCTTTCCAAACGCTCAGCGATCCCCTCCTCTATCAATTCGCAATGTTTCAATTTTTATTAGATTTAGAATTTAAATTGTCCTTATCTGTGATTTGTATATTTTTATTGTGTTTTAGTGTTATATTGCATTTAAAAGCAGCTTTTGTTTATAACTTGAATACACAGATTGGAGCTCACATTTCGTCTTATTTCAGAAAGATGATTTTACGAAGAGTAGACTGTATGTAGAGGTGTTTGCAGTATGTAAAAGTGTCATTTTAATGGTGGAAAAAACAACATGTGAACGAGGCAAGGAAAAGCCGAGAAGATTGAATCTAAAACTCCAGACGTTGTAACAATGGCGGCATCGCTAAGGTCAACATCCGGGGAAATGATGCTTTCATTGTCAATAGCTTCCGGTCGATGACGTCGTCTGCTGACGGCTCTGCATACGTTTTTAACAAATGGCGACCCGTCAACCGGTTTGTTTTGGTCGCTGACTTGAGATGGACAAACCGACATGTTTGTTTTCCGAGACCTGACCTCATTTTTTACCAACAAGTGGTCAAGACTTGTCTAGTCTGACTAAACGATATACCGACAACAATGATGTGTGAGACATTTTGACAACCATGAAATGAAGAAATGATAATTTTTACTGTATGCATCCTATTAAATAACTTACTTATGATTGTAATTAAAAATAATATTCTGGGCATGTTAAGATATGTATCTATTCAAGATAAGTAAATTATATACGTTATTTTTGACAAGTTAAATTTATTATGCAGTTTGCTTGTTGTTGTTTTTTTTGTTGTTGTTTTTTGTTTGTTTGTTTGCTTGTTTGTTTGTTTGTTTGTTTGTTTGTTGCTTTTTAAAAATTTTTATTCACTGAAACAGACGAGAAAATAATTAAATATGGCTGCTGACAAGAGGCCCCTCAGTCCGCAGACAATCCAAGTCAATGAAGAAGGAACTTGGCCCTGGATTGAGACAGAACTTCAGAAAGAATCAATGGCTGGGGGACGTATGGTGAGATTATTACAGAACCAGAGTCGCTAAGTAGAAAGTAATTGTGTATCACCATCTGAATCCTGTGTCTGCTGACAATCTGCTAACCCTTTGAATCCCGTGTCTGGCCAGAATCTGTTAACCCTTTGAACCCTTGTCCTCATTACTGGGGAAAGCTGTGAGGCACCAGGTCTGAGAACGGATTGCCGTGACTAATCTTCTAGTTAAACAGAGAGGAGATGGCCGGGGTTGGAACGTTTCGAAATGTTCATCTCGGTGTTTAGTTTAACAGCCAGTACATGGGTGATGGAGAGTCAGGGTGTTATTCAGTGAGCATTGGTAAAACATGTGATCTTGGTGGAGTTACATGTGATCTTGGTGAAGTTACATGTCTTTTTGGTGGAATAACATGTCTTTTGGTGGAGTTACATGTGATCTTGGTGGAGTTACATCTGATCTTGCTGGAATTACATGTCTTTTTGGTGGAGTTACATGTGATCTTGGTGGAGTTACATGTGATCTTGGTGAAGTTACATGTCTTTTTGGTGGAGTTACATGTCTTTTTGGTGGAGTTACATGTGATCTTGGTGGAGTTACATCTGATCTTGGTGGAGTTACATGTCTTTTTGGTGGAGTTACATGTCTTTTTGGTGGAGTTACATGTGATCTTGGTGGAGTTACATGTCTTTTTGGTGGAGTTACATGTGATCTTGGTGGAGTTACATCTGATCTTGCTGGAGTTACATGTCTTTTTGGTGGAGTTACATGTTATCTTGGTGGAGTTACATGTTATCTTGGTGTAGTTACATTTGATCTTGATGGAGTTACATGTGATCTTGGTGTAGTTACATGTGATCTTGTTGGAGTTATATGTGATCTTGGTGGAGTTACGTGTGATCTTGGTGGAGTCACATGTGATCTTGGTGGAGTTACATCGATCTTGGTGGAGTTACATGTCTTTTTGGTGGAGTTACATGTATTTTTGGTGGAGTTGCATGTGATCTTGGTGGAGTTACATGTCTTTATGGTGGAGTTACATGTGATCTTGGTGGAGTTACATCTGATCTTGCTGGAGTTACATGTCTTTTTGGTGGAGTTACATGTTATCTTGGTTGAGTTACATGTCTTTTTGGTGGAGTTACATGTGATCTTGGTGAAGTTACATGTCTTTTTGGTGGAGTTACATGTCTTTTTGGTGGAGTTACATGTGATCTTGGTGGAGTTACATCTGATCTTGGTGGAGTTACATGTCTTTTTGGTGGAGTTACATGTCTTTTTGGTGGAGTTACATGTGATCTTGGTGGAGTTACATGTCTTTTTGGTGGAGTTACATGTTATCTTGGTGGAGTTACATGTTATCTTGGTGTAGTTACATTTGATCTTGATGGAGTTACATGTGATCTTGGTGTAGTTACATGTGATCTTGTTGGAGTTATATGTGATCTTGGTGGAGTTACGTGTGATCTTGGTGGAGTCACATCTGATCTTGGTGGAGTTACATCGATCTTGGTGGAGTTACATGTCTTTTTGGTGGAGTTACATCTGATCTTGCTGGAATTACATGTCTTTTTGGTGGAGTTACATGTGATCTTGGTGGAGTTACATGTGATCTTGGTGAAGTTACATGACTTTTTGGTGGAGTTACATGTCTTTTTGGTGGAGTTACATGTGATCTTGGTGGAGTTACATCTGATCTTGGTGGAGTTACATGTCTTTTTGGTGGAGTTACATGTCTTTTTGGTGGAGTTACATGTGATCTTGGTGGAGTTACATGTCTTTTTGGTGGAGTTACATGTTATCTTGGTGGAGTTACATGTTATCTTGGTGTAGTTACATTTGATCTTGATGGAGTTACATGTGATCTTGGTGTAGTTACATGTGATCTTGTTGGAGTTATATGTGATCTTGGTGGAGTTACGTGTGATCTTGGTGGAGTCACATGTGATCTTGGTGGAGTTACATCGATCTTGGTGGAGTTACATGTCTTTTTGGTGGAGTTACATGTATTTTTGGTGGAGTTGCATGTGATCTTGGTGGAGTTACATGTCTTTATGGTGGAGTTACATGTGATCTTGGTGGAGTTACATCTGATCTTGCTGGAGTTACATGTCTTTTTGGTGGAGTTACATGTTATCTTGGTTGAGTTACATGTCTTTTTGGTGGAGTTACATGTGATCTTGGTGGAGTTACATCTGATCTTGCTGGAGTTACATGTCTTTTTGGTGGAGTTACATGTTATCTTGGTGGAGTTACATGTCTTTTTGGTGGAGTTACATGTCTTTTTGGTGGAGTTACATGTGATCTTGGTGGAGTTACATCTGATCTTGGTGGAGTTACATGTGATCTTGGTGGAGTTACATGTGATCTTGGTGGAGTTACATGTGATCTTGGTGGAGTTACATGTGATCTTGGTGGAGTTACATGTGATCTTGTGGAGTTACATGTGATCTTGGTGGAGTTACATGTGATCTTGGTGGAATTGCATGTGATCTTGGTGGAGTTACATGCGATCTTGGCGAAGATACAAGTGATCTTGGTGGAGAAATATGTGATTTTGGGGGAAAATACACGTTATCATGGGGGAAATACATGACATCTTGATAGATATACTGCGATGTGAATTTGGTGGAGATGCTTGAGCTATTGATCGTTCAAAAAAAAATTTATACGTTTTCTTTACTTTTTATCACCTAAGCAATAAAATTAATTTCTTATTAATTGAAAAAAATGAAGTTTGGTGTAATATTTTGTGCCAAAACGTGGCCATTTTTCTAAAGCCTTTTTCATCAATGAAATAGATATGACGCTGAAAAGAACTTACTCCGGAAATGTCAGAAAGTTTTCTCCATCAAACAATTCTGAAATGTAACTACTGTGAAATGACATGAGACTCTATAAAAGTGATAAACAATGACATTTCTTGGCAATCAGCGTTCAGTCCAGTCCGTAGAGATTCAATGGAAAGCAAAAGGGGAAAAAAATGAAGAAATTAAAAAGAATGATTAAAGATTGGTCTACCTGAAATATTCACTCAACATTTCGGACTGAAGTAACAGGTCTGTGCTCATCCCCCTCCTCCCCCCACCCCCCAACCTTGAACCTCACATGACAATTCAGGTAATGGAATGCCTAAAGTCAATATCACTACAGTATCGTTTCGCACAAATTGGCAGGCTTCGAATTAAGTCATAGATTTGTAAAGAAATACCAAAGCTGTTTGTTTTGTTGTTTGTTTTTTAAAACATTTGTTTTTAAAACTATTTACTATTTTTATTTGGTGCACTACATTTCAAATGAATATCAATTTGAAAGTTCTCCATTTGAAGGCTTCTGAAAGAAATGATCTTGAAATGAGATGTCCGATGCCGAAATGTGGTTATGACGTCATTTCGGTCCATTTGAAAGTTGAAGGTCTTGTCCTGTTTAGTACTTTACTTCAAAAAAAGAGGGGGTTGGGGCGTTAGATGCGATGAAAACGGCATATGGTGTGAGGGGGGATTTGTTTAATCGAGCCACCTCCCCACACCATTATTTAATTCTATAGAATTATAGGTAAACGCCTTTTATTGTATCTACAAATAATATTTATTGTTTCTCTTAAATAAAGCCCATAAAAAAGAACATAACAGTTGTTTGTTTGTGTGTGTACACACTCCGTGAAACAAGGGAAAACAAAGAGCTGAAAATCTGTTTCGTGTACTAGTGTTGAAGAAAATAGACTCGCCAGTGGGTGATGATCGTCTACGTGATCCAACCCGATCGGCCAGCGAAGGGCTGGAGGCAAGCCCTCTCGTCATCACACTTGGAGCTCCGCGCTTTGACAAAGTCAAGAATCAACAAGCATCTGGTCTTATCATTATTCATGAAAGTTCAGTGGTCTACCGTGCCCTAAGCCGGGAGCTCGCCGAGACCCACCCGTTATAGCGGGCTCTTGGAGTCAACCGGCGGGTAATTACGGCGGGAGATCTGAGACGCGGGAAAGATGGCCAGACATTCCGCCGGGCCGCCATGCAGAAAGAAATTAAGGGGAGTTAAGGATGGAGGGAGGAATACCACCACGACGCGGATGCTGGTTCTTGTAATTACGGGTAAAGATGTAATGAAAAATATGCCAAAGAAAGCGTAGTTCCACAGAACGGGGGGGGGTGAATTCTGTTATATCTATACTCTGTCTGAAAATTAGTATTTGCTATAGTCTAAGTGTCCTGACGGTCAGCATATGCGGCCCGAATACCCCCATGCGGAACTTCGTTGAGTGCCTTACTGAACGTTTTTGTTAAGCAAACAAGCTTCAAAACTTCTCCTCTACAAAAGTTAGTTTCATTTCCATTTTTAAAATGTCTATATTTGGTTATTTTCGTAACTGCTTGAGTTTGACAGAGAAAAAAGTTTTTAAAATTACGTACAAGTCATAACAAAGATTTAAAAAAACTTGCTTTTTAATAATTTTTTTTTGCTTTATTATTTATTTTTTATTTGGTGGCGTAAAGTTGTTAAATTTAGTGTGGTCGAAATATTGAAAACAGAGACAGTTGACCTCTCTGACAGTTAACCTCCCTTTCTGATAGCTGACCAATCTGTCTGAAAGTTGGACAGTCTTTGTCAGTTGACTGCTCTGACGAAAAGTTGACCACTCTATTGACAGTTGACCATTCTGCCTGACGATTGACCCCTCTGTATGCCATTTGACCACTATATAACTTTACGGACCGGTTTAAGTATTTCTGCAACATATTAAATGTTGAATCATTTTCCAGCAGTTTTTTAAATAAGTTTTTAATAAGTTTTTCATGTATGAAATATAGGGGTAAGTATTGTATTCGTGCACAAAATAGAAATCCCGACGGCTTACTCCTTCTTTAGTCGGAAAACCCAGGTTTGCAAACTTTTCTGTATGTCTTAAATCCTTTATATTAACTCGTGGCGTCTGGTTGCTTGCTTGCCGAAAAATACTTTTGATCAATTTTTAACCCACTTTCCCGTATCATATCGAGCTGAAATTCTGCATGCAGACTTGTGGTGACGATACAAATGATGTATTAAAATTTCACAACGCTCCCATGTACTGTTATTAAATTAATGAATTTTTAGATTATCTCTATGTATCCCTATGTAGCTTGTAAATATTTATGCTAATCTTTCGCGCGGTGCGTATTATATTGAACGCGCGGTGCGTATTATATTGAACGCGCGGTGCGTATTATATTGAACGCGCGGTGCGTATTATATTGAACGCGCGGTGCGTATTATATTGAACATAATCAATACTTTTAGTTATGTCTCAGGTTGAAGTGTTAGGTCGGTAATGGATTACAGTATGCCCGTCCAAGCCTTTGCCAGCAAAATAGCATTGGAAAAACTGGATCACATCCAGAACTTGGCTCTAAGATTTATCTTTGGCACTTATAGAACAACAGCCACAGCTGCCGTGGAAGTCATCGCAAATGTAGAACCACTAGAATTACGTAGGGACCAGGCAATTATAACCACTGCAGAAAGTTAACGCCATTAGACATCAGAGAACCTTGCTACCAAATGCAGAATAACTGGGACCGACGTGGGTGGTTGAAGCGGTCCTCATTTATGCATCAATTAATTTGAACTTGATATGGCCGTCAAACCCCCCAAAAACAGAAGGCAAACTATAAGCGTCCCATTTAAACCACCCTATGCGGAGGCTACCCGTCCCGAAATACGTTTGTCTTTGACTGACACAGAAGGGACGAAACGCAGCCCCAACTATGTACAGAAAGTGGCTGCCCTTGAGACAATTGAAGGTTTCGTGGGAACCCAAGTGAAAGTGTTCACGGATGGATCTGCCAACTTGAAAGAAGGAACTGTAAGATATGGTGCGCTCATCTTATACCCAATAGGCGGGCCACAAAACGAGGAAATTTCGGGATTCTGTGGGACTATAACACCGAATTACGATGCGGAGCTTGAGGCTATACAATGGACCATGGAAAGTGTGCACCAAACACTGCAGGGGTCGGATCTAGTAGGTTTTGACACGGTAGTATTTTGTGACTCGCGATCAGCTCTCGAGATCCGGCAAAGTGAGAAGTGTAGCGCCCACTTGATTGACGACATCTTAGATGACATGGGTAAGCTCCAAAGACTCGGAGGTAAGGTAACAGTGCAGTGGATCCCGAGTCACGTGAATGTTGATGGCAATGAGAAAGTAGACTCCCTGGCGAAAACCGGGGCAGGCCAGCACCAACCAGACGTCCCAGTCACTTATCTCGGGGCAAAGACCTGGCTAATGAACCACTTCAGGGAGAAGTGGTACCAGGAGTGGGCTGACAATACGACTGCCAGGGGGGTATTCTCTAACATGTCCAGGCCAAGTCGATCAGACCAGTGGTGGAGTTTGAGTCGCAAACACCAGAGTTTAGTGACTCAAATGCGAACAGAGCACTGCCCAACTAACTCATATTTCAACAGGCTAGACCATAACAGGAACTCGAACTGCCAGCATTGCAGCCAAGCCTCTGAAACAGTACTACACCTGTTAACTTCGTGTCCCGAGCTAGACATAGCCGGGGAGGTTAGGGTGGCAGGTGTCCCACGCGAATACAGTGTTATATTGCACTACTCAGCAGATGAAGCAGGTTCCCCAGGTGATAGCCAATGCCTTAAGAGACTAAGTCTCAGGCCAAAAGAATATGTAGAAGAAGAAGTTATGTCTCAAATATAAAGGATTTATAGTCAAAAACTTTAGTTTTTTACGGGGTTTTTATTTAAGTCACACTGTTTGTATGTCGTATCCATCCTTCCTTCAAATCTTGTAACGTAAAATTAAACCACTTCTGATGGTCCTAGAGATCTCACAATTTTACCACACATAGATCGTGGATGACAATGCATTGTATCAAAATTTCAGATCGATCGAGTGTACCGTAATTAAATTAATGCACTTTTAGTTTTTAGTTTTTGTCTATATAAAATATTATCACTCGCGTCAATGAACCATGCCTCAATTCGCCCTTGATGGGATACAATTAATCTCAATGTGTTCACGTCAGATGTGGGTGGTAAAGAGTTTTTATTATAACTTTAAAAAGTACAATCAACATCAAGTCTTGCTGGCCGAAATATAAGCGTGATCGATTGCCGACATGGGGGTACGAGGTTCAATTTTCAGTTAGGGAGGATGTTTTTTTTTATTACCACGTTTTTATTAACTCGCTTTCGTTGGTGTGGCATTGTTGGTTCGTCCGAGATTTTTCAAATCTGCCAACGTAAAATTGAACCACTTTTGATGGTCCTAGAGATCTGAAAATTTTACCACAGATAGATTTTGGATGACAATGCATTGTATTAAAATTTCAGATCGATCGAATGTACCGTTATTAAATTATTGAATTTTTTAGTTTATCTATAGTCTATATATAAGCATCTGTACCGTCGGCTTTTGTTGACATCCGTGAGTTCCCCCCGTGACCACATCACAATGTTTTTAAAACGTTGGGCGGGCGCTTGTGGGGAGTTTGGTAAAATAAATAGAGGTAAAAAAATATTGTTAAAAACCAAGTTTTTATTAGTGGACTAAAAAGAATAAAATAAATAAAGGTAGAAAAATTATTTTAAAAACCACGTTTTTACAAGCGGACTAAAAAGAAGAAAATAATTTAAAACTTGTAAGTTCAAGTACTTTGATTTAATATGACTAAAAACGTGGGGCGGGTGTTTGGTATAAAAATTAAAGATTTCTAATTTAGAAGGCAAAAGAGAGATCTATAAGTGAGAGCATGAGTGAGCTGCATATGTTAAACCTCATAAGCGCCCGCCCCACGTTTTTAGTCATATTAAATGAAAGTACTTGAAGTTACAAGTTTTAAATTATTTTCTTCTTTTTAGTCCGCTTGTAAAAACGTGGTTTTTAAAAATCATTTTTCTACCTTTATTTATTTGTATTATACATAAATTTGTAATGAATAATCTTTCTTTTTACCACTATCACATTTAAGTTAGTGACAATGAAGTTTAACTAATTAAATTGAATTGACAAGGTCGAAAAATTAATTTTAAAAAATGTTGATACTAAAAAGTAGAAAATAAAAAAATGTAAAAAAATCTTTATTTAAAAAGGGCACGCTTTTATTTACATATATAAAGTGTACTAAAAAGAATAAAATAAATATTTTCTATTAAAACAGGTGAAATTGGTGAACCTATCTACTGCACATAAAAGCGTGGGGCGCTCATCACAACTCTCTATCGTGTACAAGGCTGCGAAACATAAAAACAAATTTGTATGAATATTAATAAACAGTAAAAGTTTCACAACTTTGATCATATAAATGCTACTATCACATTAATTAGAAATATTTATCCTTAAGTAAGAGAATAGTTGCAATGAGAAATGATTTGTGATGGGCGCCCCACGCTTTTATGTGCAGTAGATAGGTTCATCGATTTCACCTGTTTTCATAGAAAAATTTTATTTTCTTCTTTTTAGTGCACTTTCTATCTGTAAATAAAAGCGTGTCCTTTTTTAAAAAATAATGTTTTACATTATTTTATTAAAATTGTATTTTGAACTGATTTTTTTTTCTTTTATCAATTCATCTGTCTTTTGTGTGGAACTTATTTAAGAATTAAATTTAATTTACAATTAAGAATTTATCACAATCTCAAATAAAATATCTTATGAGTTATTAACGCAACTACATTATGGATAGTTAATGTGACTGATAAACTGGCATGAGACTTATCCTTATTAAAATTGCTGCGCAGTAATTCTAAACTGTTGCGCGGCGTCGGTAAGATATATGTACAGCCGCGCAGCTTAAAGGGAACATGGGCTACTACCCTTGGTATTCGCTCATCCCTTCCCCCAAAATTACGACCATTATGAATTATTTCTCTTAGAAATATATTATCTATAGAATTCTATAACATAGGAAAACTGCTTTCTAAAATTAGAACATAGACGCTTCCAGAAGTTCGTGCTGCCACAACATCTCTCCGCCCTTTCCACTTCCGGCCAGCAGATCTCGAGTGTCTCCGAGAGCCTACGCGAGAATTCTAATGAAAACTCTAATTGACTCAGCTCTTGTGTCACGTGATTAGTCAATGCACAGTGGTTGAAGCAAGTCTTTCTCCCACAGAAATGACCACCTCTCACATACTTCCCTCTCATGCACACCACTGTCCACTCTCACTCACCACTGTCCACTCTCACACTCAACATCGCCCAACCGCCTCTGTCTTCTCCAACCCCACACCCATCAGTGTCCACTACACCACACACCTCTGTATTTTCCGACACTCACACTGTCTACTCTCACCCCTGTCCACTCTCACACTCACAATGTCCCCCCACAAATCACTGTCCACTCACAGGCATACGGCTATCCACTTACACAAATGTCCACGGTTTCCCCAAACACACCCACTTACTAGCAAGAAACTCAAATAAATTGATCCCTGTCATTCGTGTTCAGTCTACTGGTGACCACTGCCCCCACTGTCCACAGCTGACGGGGCAATTAGACAATTAAACGTGTTGATGGCGGAACTGAGGCTGTCGGTGATTCATTCAAATAGACGTGTGACTTATCAGCCCAATAGACTTGTGACTTATCAGTCAAATAGACTTGTGACTTATCAGTCAAATAGACTTGTGACTTATCAGTCAAATAGTCTTGTGACTTATCAGTCCAATAGACTTGTGACTTATCAGTCAAATAGACTTGTGACTTATCAGTAAAATAGACTTGTGACTTATCAGTCAAATAGACGTGTGACTGAATTAAAAGTTATCAGTGTATCAGTCAAATAAACTTGCGACTGAAGTAAAACCTGTCAGTGTAACAGTCAAATAGACTTGTGACTGAAGTAAAACCTGTCAGTGTAACAGTCAAAATAGACTTGCGACTGAAGTAAAACCTGTCAGTGTAACAGTCAAATAGACTTATGACTGAAGTAAAAGTGCTCACTATATCAGACTTGAGTATGAACTAAGAAGATATTTGTTGCTGGCCGCCTAAGTAACCAGTAGAAATTATAAGTGTTGTAATTTTAGAAAACCACAACTTATATGCTAAGAGAGTTTTGAGGAATCGGTTACTCATCATTGCATTTGGAACTTGTTAACTTGTACTATTCATAATTTTATAATTGGTTTAAAAACAAATAAACCATTGATGGTAATGGTAATTGATGTGAAGATAGTAGTATTCTCTTAACAAGTTTTAGGGAGTAAGTAATGATTAAGATGAGAGAGTAGGTGAGGATTAGTGGTAAGAAGTAGGTGAAGATTAAGGTTAAAGAGTAGGTGAGGATTAAGGGTAAGGTGTAGGTGCGAATTAAGGTTAGGGAGTAAGTGATGATTAAGGTTATGAAGTAGGTAAGGATTAGTTTTAGTAGTAGGTGAGGATTAAGGCTAGGGAGTAGGTTAAGATTAGGGTAAGGAGTCGAACGTGTACGTCCAAACAATCATGTGTAGCTATAATTGTTAAATGGCTTATGATCTAAAGATTTCCATCACCTTGTTCTTCTTTATTCTGATTTGTCAAACTTCCTAAAAGAATCACTTTGGATTTTCTATTATCATCTGTCTGTATAGTTAAACATTATTAAATTCTTTCAGTCATTATCAACAACCACGTAATCCTGAAATAACAAACCCTTAGTGCTATTAGGTAAGTGATTGGTCAAGAGTCAACGGCACTGACTACAAAGTTGTGCCAGATATGGAAAACATTTTAACCCTTGTCAGCCCAGTGTGCTTTAGAACTATGTATCGATGGTTCTAAAAATGTATGGCGTAAATGTCCCCTTTTCGGGGTACCCATACCGAAACTAAATTTCATTAAATATCATGAAAAATACTTTCTCAATGTGATGTTCAAAATGCTATTTTCTTCCTACTTACTGATAATGATTAATTTGTCTAAAAGCTCACCCACTTGGATGTCTTTTTAAAAATCAATATTTTTAGACTATGGGGAAAACTCAGATTTTTTCCATAAAAAAAGATTTAAATAAATGTATGAATAAATTGAGAACCGTTGCGATTTCTTGCTTCCCTTTTAACTAAATGAACAGCGTCAAATATCCTACTCTCGGAGCAATGGTCTTATAGGGGCCCACGAGATTAAACAATAAACAAGAATTTACAGTCGTACTAGTTGGGTGGTAAATCAGTGGGTATCCCTCTGAACTAAGAGCGAAGGCCATCTTAAGCTTCATCTAAATCAAGTGACTCTTCGGACTGTCTGATGAACAGCAATCCAGTGACTCCTCTGCTGCTTTACATCTGATAGTGGGGCTACATTAGGTTAGGCCCAAAGAGTTACAACATTATTCTCACGTATCACCATAAAGGTCCTAATGTTGGTAATCACTTTGTTTTAAACCTCAAACGAGTCTATTAAAAACTAATGGCTAGATCGGATTGGTGAGTAGTAGAAGATGGTTGGATAGATGGATGGTTGGATAGATGGATGGTTGGATAGATGGATGGTTGGATAGATGGATGGTTGGATAGATGGATGGTTGGATAGATGGATGGTTGGATGGATGGATGGTTGGATAGATGGATGGTTGGATAGATGGATGGTTGGATAGATGGATGGTTGGATAGATGGATGGTTGGATAGATGGATGGTTGGATGGATGGATGGATGGATGGTTGTATGGATGGTTGGATAGATGGATGGTTGGATAGATGGATGGTTGGATGGATGGATGGATGGATGGTTGGATGGATGGATGGTTGGATAGATGGATGGTTGGATAGATGGATGGTTGGATAGATGGATGGTTGGATGGATGGATGGTTGGATAGATGGATGGTTGGGTAGATGGATGGTTGGATAGATGGATGGTTGGATATATGGATGGTTGGATAGATGGATGGTTGGATGGATGGATGGTTGGATGGATGGTTGGATAGATGGATGGTTGGATAGATGGATGGTTGGATGGATGGTTGGATGGATGGTTGGATGGATGGTTGGATGGATGGTTGGATGGATGGATGGTTGGATAGATGGATGGTTGGATAGATGGATGGTTGGATAGATGGATGGTTGGATAGATGGATGGTTGGATAGATGGATGGTTGGATAGATGGATGGTTGGGCGGATTTATGAATGGATTAGTAGTTATGGACGGATGGTTTGATATGTTATTAGGTTTAGTTTTTGGTTCAATGTATGGATGAACGGTTATAATTCGTACAATTTATTGTGGGTGAGTTATGTGTCACTTTGAAAACCTTGTGGTATCTGACAGAGTGTTGAGATAAGTGAGGACAGGCAGACAGGCGTTATTACCCCGCCACAGGTATATTACAGCCACCAGTACAAATGTGTAACTAGCCTCATTTACGCTGCAGTCGGGTATCATCTTTCTGAAAACAATTCATTTCCTGATATATTTTTTTCTCTCTGGATTTCTAGAATCAAAACTAAATCCTGTAAAGGCCCCTGCTTCATAAAGTTACTAAATATTATACCCTAATGCTAGATTTATGTTTGAATCAACCTTTGTTCAAAAACATGTCTGAATGACAAAATATATTCCAATATATAAAGCTCAGTTGGTGTTTGTATCTTTGTATGTTTCACTTTTCGACTTTCTGTTACACAGCCACGAAAAAACCAAATGACGGGCGTGGACCAAATTTGGC
Source organism: Ampullaceana balthica (assembly GCA_944989445.1). Taxonomy (NCBI): domain Eukaryota; kingdom Metazoa; phylum Mollusca; class Gastropoda; family Lymnaeidae; genus Ampullaceana; species Ampullaceana balthica. The sequence continues at coordinate 54,953 of CALYLW010001593.1, read as the reverse complement.
AGGACGGTTCCTTTTACCCTGGAGATGGCTTTAAGATAGTTTTTGTAATTGCCCCTTTTGCCCGAATGCCGTAAATTAAATAATCAGAAAATGCAGAGACAAAGAGAAAAAAAATATATCTCAATTCCATATTGAACAGCTTCATGCGGACATTCAAAACGAGTTCATTTTGGTGCACTATTTTTTTCCTATACTTTATATTCAGCGGTGCGCTTTCTAAAATCGTTTATTGTCAAATTACGGTGCGCATATTTTCGTGTACGCATCTTAGATTGAGCTGTGTAATAAATAAAATAATAGTCCAAGTCACTGGCTGGCTGTCTGGATGGATGTGGAACGCTATGACGTCATTTTTTGAGCTTATATTTTAATACAAGGCGTGCATCGAAAGGCGCGCAAAAAGGTGTGCAAAATAATTATAAATTAAAGACGCGCCGTAAAAAAATATATATTATATGACATCATTTGTTTTAGCTTATATTTTAATTTTTGAAAAGGGAACGATGTAAAAATATAATTTGATGATTTATAATTATAAAATACTTTGCTTACATTTCAGCAAAAAAGGGTAGGCGCCGTAGGCACCCCACAGCTGCAGTGAGCGCCGTAGGAGCCCTACAATCCCTATTATGAAATACTTCGTGTACATTTCAGTATGTTCAATATTAAGTATTTATCAAACAAGGATAAGTTAGTTGGGTATTTGAAAAAAGTGAGCGCCGCAGGCGCCACGGCGCCGCAGCACAACCTAGTTTTATTATAATAACATTCATATTTGGTTTGACCTTGCGGTACAAAGCAGTGGTCTTTTATGGGAATACTTTCTTTATATTATAGATGGGTGAAAACTATTTTATTACATTCGTCACACGATGAATGGAATTTATTTTTAAATTAAGAGTTTTGTTATGAACTTTATAATAACTCACAATTTAATTTTAAAACAAAATAATTATGTGAGGGAATTTTACGTGTAGATCTAAATAATTGGCCCAAATCAAATAAACTTTATCGTAAATTAGAGCACTTATACTTTTTTTTATAAATTTCTTGCGTGTTCTTTATTCCTAATACAGATTTAATTTTTAATATCTATAGCTATCTGTATCTATCTATATATAGTAGATAATAAATATTTCTGCAACTTAAAATGTTCTTGCTCATTTAACTGGCTCAATTCTTTAAATTTACTTATTAAAGTTAAGCATCAATAATCTAAACATGCATATAAAGGCCGTTGACCAATGCTGTAATTTTGTTTTTATATAAGCTAAACAAATTTAAAAATTAGCTACCGGATTTATTAATAGAAGTTTATTAAACTCAATACAAGTGAACCTCAACGCAATTACTTAACATGTGCATCGAATTGAATATGTCAGGGTCATTCCTTTGTAGCCGGAATAATAAAAGCCACTTTACAACAACAACAAAAATACATTTTTTTTTAATTAGTCATTGTTACCCATAAACCAACCGATGAATTATTTTTGAAATTATGTCATTTGCATTAAAGCCTTAATTTTAAATCATTTTATATAGAGATAAATATATATATAAATTATATATCATTTCCATATTAAAACATCTGTAAAGGCCAACAAAATGTATAGTTATTATTGGTACAGCACTTATTACAAGACTTTATTTTAAGCGAACGACTTTCAATTAACTTTCATTGACTAATAACGTGCGAAAATTTTATTGCAAGCTTTTAAATAAGACTAGGTTAGTTTCTCTAAATGATTTTGGAAACATTTACAACTTTTATAATTTAGTTTATTGATATAAGTAAGCAGCTATTGGCTTTTACAGAGAATGTTGAGGCGTAGATCCTTAACTTATAGCTGCTGTTACAAATATTTCATTACTTTAAATTTAAATAGTCTAACGATGTGGGGTGGTAACTAAAATACGTCTTTTTTACGTGATGGCGGTTGTCGTCAAATATTAAAAAAACTGGCAGTTAACTGTATTTAGTACCCTTAAAATTGTAAGTGAGTTTTATTAAAAAATCAATTCTCTAAGTGAAAAGAATTCATTAGAAAAGAGCATTAGAAGTTGGTGGTTTTTTATTTCTTAAGATTTTTTAAAAAAATTCTGATATATCTACCTGGCATTATAAAAATGTATACTCTCTAAACAAAGTGTGTTTCAAGTTTATAATGAATTAGATACTTCCTTAATGTAATTTTTTTTTCATTTTTCTTGATTAACTTCATTTAGTGTCCTTTTTAAATCCTTTATATTAACTCGTGGTGTCTGCGGCCGACCGACCGACCTTGCTTGCTTGCTTGCTTGCTTGCTTGTCGCCAAAACTTTTGATCGATTTTTAACCCACTTGCTCGCAAGATAGCGAGCTGAAATTTTGCAGGCAGTTTCGTACCGATGATAAAAACAATGTATCAAAATTTCAGATCGATCGCATGTACCGTAATTAAATTATTGATTTTTTAGATTATTTTTTTTAATCCTATGTATCATGCTATTTTTTGAGATAGAGCGTCGCGGTGCGTATTATATTGAACAACCTTTCTGTCGCGCAATAAGGTGCGTATTTTATTGACAGCTCTTTTTATAAACATATTCCTGATCGGTGCGTATTATATTAAACATGTTTTACGACACAACTTCAATTTTGTATTTCTGGATGGTCTGGCGCTGCGTATTATAATGAACATTCTTTTAGTTACTTCTCGTACTATAAGGATTTATAGTCAAAAACTTGGTTTTTTACGGGTTTTTCTTATTGTATACTAATAAAATCCTAAGCACCCTCTCTCCAATGGTCCAACTTCCCATTTGAATAAAAGTCTGTTACATTCAGACTCATACTAAAAAGTTAAGCACGACTGAACTCGGAACTAAAAGTAATATTGAATAAAATGGCCTTCCCTTATATTAGTTAAATTATTACAATATAATCATTGGCTATTTGGCTGATGGATAAATCTAGACTAAATTTAAGTTAACATGAACCTGATAATAACTTTTTTGAATTTTTATATTCATTAGAATTAAATATGTCCACTCCTTTCTGTCCAGGATACAAAAATCATATTTTCCCCCTAAAAATGTATATCTTCGTTTCAAGCACCTTTTTTAAGCGAATAAATAAATCTTAAATGTACTTGGAAAATAAATTATCTAATTTCCAGAAACATAAACTGGGGGGGAAAAGGGCGCGGGATAGAGAAAAAGTGGACTTAATTATATAATTTACAAAATATGATGTCTTATCGGAAAACAAAGAATTGAATCCCTTTGTGAAGCAGCAACATGTAGGATTTTGGAATCCATCGGTAAATAGGACCGTTTTTTTAAAGAGACAGAGGGAAACAAATTATAAAAATAGTCTTGATGTATTTTAATTGGCTTTGTTATTGATTCATTTTATTTTCTTCTTTTAAGTTCTATTAGCATATTAAAGACTACATGAGTTTCATTCCGAATGTAATCTCATGCTACGTTGGATCTTTACCTAGCAATGAGAAATGTTTGTTTGCAGGATTTTAAATTAAATCAATGCCCTTTTCGAATCGTTTGTTTAGCTTCATAGTGCTCTTTATCAGTTTATGTTACGTAAAAATAACTCAGAATTAGAAAATTACATTCTTCATATGTATATTTCTGAGCAACTGAAAGTTGCATTCCCAAGAGTAAGCACAACATTCAGTTATATTATAACAAGAAGGCCGAACAAAATGGTCGCATACACATACATACTTAACATATAATTATTGGCATATTTTCAACTACGTATTAAACCTCTGAGAGCAGTACACTCCCGCTTCAAAACCGCAGGTAAATTTCTAGTATATTATATAATGAACATTTTTTGAATCACGTGATTTCGTTTTGACGCTCAGCACAAAGTATATCCAAGGGCGTTTACAACAACTAGAGATAGAGGCATGAAGAATACTTTAGTTTTCATTTGTCATTAGTTCCCCATGCTCTCATTTCAAGAAGTCTTGAATGCTCCATACTCTCATTTCAAACAGTGCTGGATTTACCTATTTGCTAAACAAGCTATAGCTTAGGGCCCCCGCCTTCTTGGGAGCCTCCCGGAATTTTTTTCTTCATATTTGGCACTGATATAGAATATCTGGGCTTCAAAAGGGCCCCCATATGTCAAATAGCTTAGGGCCCCATCAAGTCTAAATCCGGTCCTGATTTAACGTCTTTAAAAATTTCATTAGCCCGGTAAGCAGGAATTTGTGTTTCTTTTTTATACTTTTGCGAACAAAAGTGGTTTAAATATTTTTAAAGTATTTTTTTTTAAATTCCTTTTTAGTCCTAAACTAAGCCTGTATTCAATGTTCCTCCCTCCACTGTCCTCAACATATAAAATACTTTTTCCATTGACCTCTCATCGCATTACATTCATATTGTAGTACAGGAACTGTATGTACACTGAATTAGTTCATAACGTTTTGAACATTATTTTTAAAAATTCTATAATAAAATGTTATCGATGTAAAATTATAATAATTAAAGTTTCACCTCTACTCGTGGTTGACTACAGGAAGTGATCTCAGAGCTCTGATCTACAGCCGGGCATTCGCTGTCGCAATTCACCATTTAACTATCCGCGAATCCACTGTTGTGACACCCAGGACAAAATACCCAGATAAATACCATGTCAGTTAATTAAAAGTTATCTTACTTCTTAAGTTAAATTAATTAATTAATTGAATATTATTAATTGATTGTGAAAGCATCACATATTGTCATCTGAAATCAATATTTATGTCAAGTTTCAGGTCCATCGGAACTCGGTGAGTTGTTGAAATATTGAATACAAGATCTGGACATAGACTGACCAACCGCCGGACAATGTGCAAGTTAAAGCGTGTAAAAAAATTAAATCTGGTTATAGTACTTAACTGACCCAATCAGCTGGACATTTCTTCTTTCTTCCCACAGTCAGCAAAGGTGAACAACAAAATCAACAAAGATTATAAGTCCACTTACATACACGACAAGCAGTATAACCTGAAGTTTCATTGATAGTTTATTTTAACTAGATCAAGTTGTTTTATCAAATAAAATTTTGAGTAACAATAAGTCGAAATGATCAAGTCTAAATGTTCATGTCTAAATGCACATGTCTAATTGATCAAGTCTAAAAGATCAAGTCTAATTGATCAAGTCTAAAAGATCAAGTCTAATTGATCAAGTCTAAATAATCTAATCGAAAGATCTTGTCGAAATGATCAAGTCTAAGTGATCAAGTCTAAATAATCTAATCGAAAGATCTTGTCGAAATGATCAAGTCGAGATGACGTATTTGACATCAGCAACCCTATTCCTTTGTGATAGTCGACCAAATGCACGTGTGAAGTTATCATGACGCAATCGTAAAACAAGCATAAATAGGGCATAATGGAGGTCACGGATAATTTCATTCTACTTTGAACCTTCCATCTGTCTATGAGTGGAGACAGATTCCCCCTCCCATTGACGCCCCTGCTCACAAACTTATGGAACTTCAAGATTTCGTCCAATTTACTCGAGTATCTTGCATTGTACCGGCCAAGTTGGGGGGGGGGTGGGTGAGATGGGATACCGCACTTTAACAGTAGTCATAGAGCTGGGGGGGGTATATCTTTTTCTGAACCTTTTTAGATCGATGTTTCGACAAGAAATCCCTGGAATTAGAGAATCGGATCCCTGACAAAAGCCTTGACCACACCGTCTATGACAGTATAGAGCTGCGCGCCCACTTAACGGTGTGCTCAACATCGTCTTCCATTGATTAGACGGCCCTGCCGCCGTAGCCGTAGCTGCAGCCGTAGCCGTTTTAATGACAACTTCTCAAGTACCAGAACAAGACGACAGTCAGGTCTAATCGTTAATTTGACCAAAGGTGACTCCTTATCCGGCGGTGGTTTTGTGGGAACGAATAAATGTTTTGTAGCTGAGAAATCGGGTTCGATCCCATTTCTTTGATTCCATGTCTTGTGTGATTATCCGAAATTTATTCTGGGAATATGTTATTGTTTTTTTAATCTTATATTTGTGTCCGATTTGTAATTGCACCCAATACTATTGCGAAAATCCCTCTTGCTCATAGTGTACTTACGAAATTGTGCCTGCCGTTGAGACTTGATTGATATATAAATATTAAGAGTACCGAATTAGCAGTATCAAAGAGCTTTTATTACACAAATCAAATGAGAATTTACATGATTTCCATAAAAGGGCATTGACGTCATTTAAGATCCACGAGAGATGAAGACTTGTAACTAAAACTATATATCACAATGTGGTGATTCCTGGTTCAAACTTTGGACACATCATTATTTACTATCTCCATGGCATCGTCTTGCCACGTCCTTCTTTATTATCGCCTCCCGCCGCCCCCACTCCCCACCAACAGTCAACTCTACCACACAATATCCACCCCTTTCTTTACTATCTCCGCTTCCTCCCTCTAATCAACAACCACCTCCACCTCAAAACAACCATGCCCTCCTTTCCCTAAAAAGTTTCCCATTCATCACCACAATTGGCTCTTTACTCACCTCCTCCACCCCCACTCCTCGAAGTCCCTGGGGTTCATCTTATCTCTACATTCATGCTTTCAAAATAAAATTAACCTTTTCAAAAGCTAATGATCACATTACTTTCCCATTTCCCTATTTATTGTTTATTTACTCGATCTTCAACATTTGTCCCTTGTGTACGTCACTGTTGTAAATAAAACAGGTTAATCACCTTAAATGTGTGTGGTGTAACGTATTGGCGTTTGAAAGTTATACAAGTTGACGTCGAATTTTGAAAGGTCTTATGGGGAGTGGAACAGGATCATGTGTAGGTTGGAAAGTTTGTAAAGGAGGTGGACCAAGGTGAAGGTCGAATCAAGGGAAGGGGTCGGTCAGGGGAAAGTAAGTGTGGTTGAGAAGCAGAGGGTTCGTCAGGTGGTGGGGAGTGTTGGCACCAAGGGCAGGCAAAGCAAGTGGCGCAAACTTTCATGAAAATAAACACTGACGTGACCGGAAATGCCACGCCTCCCCCAGCACATTTTCTTCATATGGCATTTAACGTCACAGCTCCACGTTCGCCTGTTTTCTTCTAAAATAATGGTCTCAGTTTGACGTAATTCATCCTGTGCTGTTCAATGCTCTCCCGTTGACCCAAGGAATGACCTCTTGGGTTGACCCAAGGAATGACCTCTAGCATTTATTCAAGGAAGACCCTTAACACTGTCCCAAAGAATGACCCCAAGCGTTGACTCAAGAAATGACCTCTTGAGTTGACCCAAGGAATGACCTCTAGCATTGACACAAGGAATGGCCTCTTGAGCTGACCTAAAGAATAACCTCTAGCGTTGACCCAAGGAATGACGTCAAGCGTTGACTCATGGAATGACGTATAGGGTTAACCAGCGATTACTTCGACCTACATTTGGTTGCCCGGTTGACAATTGTCCATACTGCAACAGATACCGGTGCCAGAGAGATATAATTATTCTTTTTTTTATTTTAATTTTTACAAAAATATTAGTACATTCTATTTAAATGTATGTATGAGGAACAATATTTTTTATCTTTTATTTTCTTATTTGATCACCGAAGTCAAATACGCACTGTTCATAACTGTTACAACATTTTTCTAGCATTGAAAAATGGTATAAGATAATGAAAGATGTCTCACCCTAGCTACGCACTTGCACATTGTTCAGGACATTCAGCGGTGTGGCTAAGCTGAATTCCGGCGGTGTGGCTAAGCTGAATTCCGGACCGGACAAGATGTTTGCCACCGACTTTCAAGAAGATGAGAGACTGCAGTGGGTTGAATTGAAACTAATTATGAGTTGCCACGAGAGTAAACAACCCCGTGCATTCCCGCCCTACCACGTCACTGATGGCGTTATTTAACTGTGGCTAAACTTCTTGATTATATTTTAAATGTACACATCTCATTATTACCAAGGACAAAAACAAAAATTGAGAGAAAAGACAGAGAGAGGGAAGTGATGGCACATCGTTCCCCGCTAGTCTCTAAATGGGTCGGCTTTCTGTGGGGTATTTACAATGACAGCCGACAGGAAATGCAATGAAAGCTGTTTGAAAATCCCTTTTCTCAACTCGGCACATTAAAACAACTCCGTGTTCTTGTTTGAAACGACTTCGTCTTGTAATTGGACAGTGACGTTTAAATGGGAACGAATCACGGGTCCTGGCCTAAATGTGGCTTCGCTTTAAGAATTTGTTGGGAAGGAATCATTATAATATTTGTTGTTTTTCGGAGGCCATTACAGGATCTCACTGAAAAAGTTAAAACAAATATCGAAATGCTAAAAGTCTTTGATTTATTATATGACCAGTTTTGTTTAGGAAAAACCAAGACAGAAACAGAATCACAACCAATAATTCTCTAGGTATACATAATGTTCGTTGAGTCGCACTTATTTGCCTAAAAGATTAAACGAAATTTTTACTAAAAGTGAGGGAATATAACAAGAAAGAAAATTTTAGAAAAATCTGAAGACGTTTTTAAAATGTTTTTAGTTAAGAGAGTATTTTGAAGATCAGATCGTGATGAGCATGCTGCATCATCGTCATCAATTTTGTTTGTGGTCCATTATTTGGTTGGCCTTTGAAGATGAAATATTCATCCACGTATAAACCAAGTATGCATAGTAGCGTAAGTATTAGCACAGAGTACTGAGCTTTTGATTGCTCTTGGACTAAATGAGATGTCGATTGCCTGAACGCCTGAGTCTATGACATCAATAATATAAAGCTGACTCAAATGTGGTGCTATATAAATGAAACGTAATGACTCATCGTAACAATATAAGATAATTTATATTGAATACTTTGTGAACTAAGTTCATGGAATCAATTCATGGTGTCAATTTTGGACTTTAAAATAACGGAAGAGTTGATGCCCATTTGCAGCGTGCTTATGAACCATAGCTGGAAAAAATACTTTCAAGGAAGTGGAAAAGACATCACAATGGAAGTGAACAAAGTGTTTACAGCTATAACCTTCAATGGAATCAGCCTCCAGGTGTAACAGTTTATCGCGGGGGGGAAAATGGCTAGAGCGAGGAAGGTCTTGTGGGTCAGATCAGGACTTACATGAAATATTTTTTAATATCCAGTTTTTCGGTCCATACACCGCATCATAGAACAAGCACTCAGTAGGAAAGATTTAGATATTTCTTGTGTTGTGAATCAGTCCTTTTTGCTGTGAACCTCTTTAGGAAATATGCACTTGATCCCCGTCAGTTTCAGGCTACACTTGAAATATTGATTCTGATTTTTAAAAAATCTTTTATATTAACTTCACCGCCGTCTCTCTCTGTCGTTCGTCGTCGGGCGGGTAGAAAAACAAAAGTAAAACCCACTTCCCGTAAAGCCATCGAGCTGAAATTTGGTACACAGGCCCGTGGCACCTACCAATGCATCGTATCAAAATTTCAGATAGATCGAACGTACCGTAATTAAATTAATTCATTTTTAGTTTATCTATATAAAACTATGCGTAGGAGTCGCTATTGTTTACATTTTACGGGTCACTTGACTTCACGCCAGCCATCGGTAACAACATCTCGTGTTTTAGCCAGGTTTAATTCACTCAGTTTAAGGCTGTAAATGTTTGTCGCGTTGGAACATAATCAATACTTTCAGTTCTGTCTCATATATAAGGGATTTATAGTCAAAAACTTTGTTTTTACGGGTCTTTTTTTTATTAATATCCCTTATATTAAATTCACCGCCGTCTCTGTCTCTCTGTCTTGGGCGGGCGGAAAAACAAAAGTCAAAAATGACCCACTTCCCGTGAAGGAATCGACCTGAAATTTGGCACACGGACCCGTGTCACCTAACAATGCATCGTATCAAAATTTCAGATCGATCGAACGTACCGTAATTAAGTTAATGCATTTTTAGTTTATCTATATAAAACTATATGTAGAAGTCGTTATTGTTTACATTTTACGGATCACTTGACTTCACGCCAGCCATCGGTGAACACATCTCGTGTTTCCAGGTGCACCGGCGTGCTTTTGTTTACATTTTACGTGTCACGCTGAGCTCGGTCCAGCGATCGGTGACCAGACCTTTCCCCTCTCACGCGGGTTATCAAGCAAAGGGAAGTTAAAACAGATTCAGTCTGTAAATGTTTGTCGCGTTTTAACATAATCAATACTTTTCGTTTTAGTTATGTCTCATATATAAGGGATTTATAATCAAAAACTTTGTTTTTACGGGATTGTTTTATTAAATCCCTTATATTAACTTCACCGCCGTCTCTGTCTCTCTGTCATGGGCGGGCGGAAAAACAAAAGTCAAAAATGACCCACTTCCCGTGAAGCGATCGAGCTGAAATTTGGCACATAGACCCGTGTCAACTAACAATGCATCGTATCAAAATTTCAGATCGATCGAACGTACCGTAATTAAATTAACGCATTTTAGTTTATCTCTATACGGCATATGTAATTCAATTTCACGGTTTGTTATTGTATTTTTTCACGTGACAGTTCAGTTCGCACGTTGACGCGATGTACGCAGGGTGCTTTAGTTTACATTTTACGTGTCACGCTGAGCTCGGTCCAGCGATCGGTGACCAGACCTTTCCCCTCTCCTACGGGTTATAAAGCAAAGGGGAGTTAAGACAGATTCAGTCTGTAAATATTTGTCGCGTTTGAACATAATCAATACTTTTAGTTATGTCTCATATATAAGGGATTTATAGTGAAAAACTTTGTTTTTACGGGTTTGTTTTATTATGACTTGTCTTAACACACAGCGCTGTGTTTATGGCTCAGCTGCAGTCAACTCCTGTTCAGCTTTTACAAGACCCAATATCACATATTTGTTTCTCATGTAAAGATAGATCAGATCCAAACCCGTACCTGTCAGATCCTAACTGGCTGACAATGTTATAACTTTTGATGAAAATTATATGAACTGAACTTGAATTTCCCCGAGGAAAGATAACCACGACTTAAGACTCTACAGAATCATTACAGGACTTAATAGAAAAATTGTCTTTATTTGAAGAACAAATGGAAGGCGGGATCACTTCTCATTAACTTTAACATCAATTACAGTTGTGTGGCAATGACCAAAGATGTCAACCTCGACTTGCCCCAAAACTTATTCGTGACTTGAAGTTGAAAAGGCATTGTCTAAAGAGATATTCAAATCTTGGCAGAATTGAGTGACATTGTTCTGTAGCCTTGATGATGTGCATGTTTAACTAGGGTTTTAGCTCATTAATTTGCTATCAAATTCTATTTTAAAAGAAAAACTTATGGAATTTTCCACTTATCTGTTGAGTTTCCAACATTGAAAAAATCCTTATGCTTGTGTAGCATTAGTGTTTGGAACAATATGACATCTTGAAAGCAAAGTCAGTTACAGAAAAGTCCACGAAAGTTTTTTGCTGTGTAGTTTTGTGATTCGGATATGTACACACAAGGTCTGATGTTAATTGTTTACTAACTTCGCTTCCTTGATAACTGTTTAAGTAAATATGCGTGTAGGTAGTAAATATGCGTGTAGGTAGTAAATATGCGTGTAGGTAGTAAATATGCGTGTAGGTAGTAAATATGCGTGTAGGTAGTAAATATGCGTGTAGGTAGTAAATATGCGTGTAGGTAGTAAATATGCGTGTAGGTAGTAAATATGCGTGTAGGTAGTAAATATGCGTGTAGGTAGTAAATATGCGTGTAGGTAGTAAATATGTATATCCTTTATATTAACTCGTGGTGTCTGCGGCCGACCGACCGACCTTGCTTGCTTGCTTGCTTGCTTGCTTGTCGCCAAAACTTTTGATCGATTTTTAACCCACTTGCTCGCAAGATAGCGAGCTGAAATTTTGCAGGCAGTTTCGTACCGATGATAAAAACAATGTATCAAAATTTCAGATCGATCGCATGTACCGTAATTAAATTATTGATTTTTTAGATTATTTTTTTTAATCCTATGTATCATGCTATTTTTTGAGATAGAGCGTCGCGGTGCGTATTATATTGAACAACCTTTCTGTCGCGCAATAAGGTGCGTATTTTATTGACAGCTCTTTTTATAAACATATTCCTGATCGGTGCGTATTATATTAAACATGTTTTACGACACAACTTCAATTTTGTATTTCTGGATGGTCTGGCGCTGCGTATTATAATGAACATTCTTTTAGTTACTTCTCGTACATAAAGGATTTATAGTCAAAAACTTGGTTTTTTACGGGTTTTTCTTATTGTATACTAATAAAATCCTAAGCACCCTCTCTCCAATGGTCCAACTTCCCATTTGAATAAAAGTCTGTTACATTCAGACTCATACTAAAAAGTTAAGCACGACTGAACTCGGAACTAAAAGTAATATTGAATAAAATGGCCTTCCCTTATATTAGTTAAATTATTACAATATAATCATTGGCTATTTGGCTGATGGATAAATCTAGACTAAATTTAAGTTAACATGAACCTGATAATAACTTTTTTGAATTTTTATATTCATTAGAATTAAAATATGTCCACTCCTTTCTGTCCAGGATACAAAAATCATATTTTCCCCCTAAAAATGTATATCTTCGTTTCAAGCACCTTTTTTAAGCGAATAAATAAATCTTAAATGTACTTGGAAAATAAATTATCTAATTTCCAGAAACATAAACTGGGGGGAAAAGGGCGCGGGATAGAGAAAAAGTGGACTTAATTATATAATTTACAAAATATGATGTCTTATCGGAAAACAAAGAATTGAATCCCTTTGTGAAGCAGCAACATGTAGGATTTTGGAATCCATCGGTAAATAGGACCGTTTTTTTTAAAGAGACAGAGGGAAACAAATTATAAAAATAGTCTTGATGTATTTTAATTGGCTTTGTTATTGATTCATTTTATTTTCTTCTTTTAAGTTCTATTAGCATATTAAAGACTACATGAGTTTCATTCCGAATGTAATCTCATGCTACGTTGGATCTTTACCTAGCAATGAGAAATGTTTGTTTGCAGGATTTTAAATTAAATCAATGCCCTTTTCGAATCGTTTGTTTAGCTTCATAGTGCTCTTTATCAGTTTATGTTACGTAAAAATATCTCAGAATTAGAAAATTACATTCTTCATATGTATATTTCTGAGCAACTGAAAGTTGCATTCCCAAGAGTAAGCACAACATTCAGTTATATTATAACAAGAAGGCCGAACAAAATGGTCGCATACACATACATACTTAACATATAATTATTGGCATATTTTCAACTACGTATTAAACCTCTGAGAGCAGTACACTCCCGCTTCAAAACCGCAGGTAAATTTCTAGTATATTATATAATGAACATTTTTTGAATCACGTGATTTCGTTTTGACGCTCAGCACAAAGTATATCCAAGGGCGTTTACAACAACTAGAGATAGAGGCATGAAGAATACTTTAGTTTTCATTTGTCATTAGTTCCCCATGCTCTCATTTCAAGAAGTCTTGAATGCTCCATACTCTCATTTCAAACAGTGCTGGATTTACCTATTTGCTAAACAAGCTATAGCTTAGGGCCCCCGCCTTCTTGGGAGCCTCCCGGAATTTTTTTCTTCATATTTGGCACTGATATAGAATATCTGGGCTTCAAAAGGGCCCCCATATGTCAAATAGCTTAGGGCCCCATCAAGTCTAAATCCGGTCCTGATTTAACGTCTTTAAAAATTTCATTAGCCCGGTAAGCAGGAATTTGTGTTTCTTTTTTATACTTTTGCGAACAAAAGTGGTTTAAATATTTTTAAAGTATTTTTTTTAAAATTCCTTTTTAGTCCTAAACTAAGCCTGTATTCAATGTTCCTCCCTCCACTGTCCTCAACATATAAAATACTTTTTCCATTGACCTCTCATCGCATTACATTCATATTGTAGTACAGGAACTGTATGTACACTGAATTAGTTCATAACGTTTTGAACATTATTTTTAAAAATTCTATAATAAAATGTTATCGATGTAAAATTATAATAATTAAAGTTTCACCTCTACTCGTGGTTGACTACAGGAAGTGATCTCAGAGCTCTGATCTACAGCCGGGCATTCGCTGTCGCAATTCACCATTTAACTATCCGCGAATCCACTGTTGTGACACCCAGGACAAAATACCCAGATAAATACCATGTCAGTTAATTAAAAGTTATCTTACTTCTTAAGTTAAATTAATTAATTAATTGAATATTATTAATTGATTGTGAAAGCATCACATATTGTCATCTGAAATCAATATTTATGTCAAGTTTCAGGTCCATCGGAACTCGGTGAGTTGTTGAAATATTGAATACAAGATCTGGACATAGACTGACCAACCGCCGGACAATGTGCAAGTTAAAGCGTGTAAAAAAATTAAATCTGGTTATAGTACTTAACTGACCCAATCAGCTGGACATTTCTTCTTTCTTCCCACAGTCAGCAAAGGTGAACAACAAAATCAACAAAGATTATAAGTCCACTTACATACACGACAAGCAGTATAACCTGAAGTTTCATTGATAGTTTATTTTAACTAGATCAAGTTGTTTTATCAAATAAAATTTTGAGTAACAATAAGTCGAAATGATCAAGTCTAAATGTTCATGTCTAAATGCACATGTCTAATTGATCAAGTCTAAAAGATCAAGTCTAATTGATCAAGTCTAAAAGATCAAGTCTAATTGATCAAGTCTAAATAATCTAATCGAAAGATCTTGTCGAAATGATCAAGTCTAAGTGATCAAGTCTAAATAATCTAATCGAAAGATCTTGTCGAAATGATCAAGTCGAGATGACGTATTTGACATCAGCAACCCTATTCCTTTGTGATAGTCGACCAAATGCACGTGTGAAGTTATCATGACGCAATCGTAAAACAAGCATAAATAGGGCATAATGGAGGTCACGGATAATTTCATTCTACTTTGAACCTTCCATCTGTCTATGAGTGGAGACAGATTCCCCCTCCCATTGACGCCCCTGCTCACAAACTTATGGAACTTCAAGATTTCGTCCAATTTACTCGAGTATCTTGCATTGTACCGGCCAAGTTGGGGGGGGGGTGGGTGAGATGGGATACCGCACTTTAACAGTAGTCATAGAGCTGGGGGGGGGGTATATCTTTTTCTGAACCTTTTTAGATCGATGTTTCGACAAGAAATCCCTGGAATTAGAGAATCGGATCCCTGACAAAAGCCTTGACCACACCGTCTATGACAGTATAGAGCTGCGCGCCCACTTAACGGTGTGCTCAACATCGTCTTCCATTGATTAGACGGCCCTGCCGCCGTAGCCGTAGCTGCAGCCGTAGCCGTTTTAAATGACAACTTCTCAAGTACCAGAACAAGACGACAGTCAGGTCTAATCGTTAATTTGACCAAAGGTGACTCCTTATCCGGCGGTGGTTTTGTGGGAACGAATAAATGTTTTGTAGCTGAGAAATCGGGTTCGATCCCATTTCTTTGATTCCATGTCTTGTGTGATTATCCGAAATTTATTCTGGGAATATGTTATTGTTTTTTAATCTTATATTTGTGTCCGATTTGTAATTGCACCCAATACTATTGCGAAAATCCCTCTTGCTCATAGTGTACTTACGAAATTGTGCCTGCCGTTGAGACTTGATTGATATATAAATATTAAGAGTACCGAATTAGCAGTATCAAAGAGCTTTTATTACACAAATCAAATGAGAATTTACATGATTTCCATAAAAGGGCATTGACGTCATTTAAGATCCACGAGAGATGAAGACTTGTAACTAAAACTATATATCACAATGTGGTGATTCCTGGTTCAAACTTTGGACACATCATTATTTACTATCTCCATGGCATCGTCTTGCCACGTCCTTCTTTATTATCGCCTCCCGCCGCCCCCACTACCCCACCAACAGTCAACTCTACCACACAATATCCACCCCTTTCTTTACTATCTCCGCTTCCTCCCTCTAATCAACAACCACCTCCACCTCAAAACAACCATGCCCTCCTTTCCCTAAAAAGTTTCCCATTCATCACCACAATTGGCTCTTTACTCACCTCCTCCACCCCCACTCCTCGAAGTCCCTGGGGTTCATCTTATCTCTACATTCATGCTTTCAAAATAAAATTAACCTTTTCAAAAGCTAATGATCACATTACTTTCCCATTTCCCTATTTATTGTTTATTTACTCGATCTTCAACATTTGTCCCTTGTGTACGTCACTGTTGTAAATAAAACAGGTTAATCACCTTAAATGTGTGTGGTGTAACGTATTGGCGTTTGAAAGTTATACAAGTTGACGTCGAATTTTGAAAGGTCTTATGGGGAGTGGAACAGGATCATGTGTAGGTTGGAAAGTTTGTAAAGGAGGTGGACCAAGGTGAAGGTCGAATCAAGGGAAGGGGTCGGTCAGGGGAAAGTAAGTGTGGTTGAGAAGCAGAGGGTTCGTCAGGTGGTGGGGAGTGTTGGCACCAAGGGCAGGCAAAGCAAGTGGCGCAAACTTTCATGAAAATAAACACTGACGTGACCGGAAATGCCACGCCTCCCCCAGCACATTTTCTTCATATGGCATTTAACGTCACAGCTCCACGTTCGCCTGTTTTCTTCTAAAATAATGGTCTCAGTTTGACGTAATTCATCCTGTGCTGTTCAATGCTCTCCCGTTGACCCAAGGAATGACCTCTTGGGTTGACCCAAGGAATGACCTCTAGCATTTATTCAAGGAAGACCCTTAACACTGTCCCAAAGAATGACCCCAAGCGTTGACTCAAGAAATGACCTCTTGAGTTGACCCAAGGAATGACCTCTAGCATTGACACAAGGAATGGCCTCTTGAGCTGACCTAAAGAATAACCTCTAGCGTTGACCCAAGGAATGACGTCAAGCGTTGACTCATGGAATGAGGTATAGGGTTAACCAGCGATTACTTCGACCTACATTTGGTTGCCCGGTTGACAATTGTCCATACTGCAACAGATACCGGTGCCAGAGAGATATAATTATTCTTTTTTTTTATTTTAATTTTTACAAAAATATTAGTACATCTATTTAAATGTATGTATGAGGAACAATATTTTTTATCTTTTATTTTCTTATTTGATCACCGAAGTCAAATACGCACTGTTTATAACTGTTACAACATTTTTCTAGCATTGAAAAATGGTATAAGATAATGAAAGATGTCTCACCCTAGCTACGCACTTGCACATTGTTCAGGACATTCAGCGGTGTGGCTAAGCTGAATTCCGGCGGTGTGGCTAAGCTGAATTCCGGACCGGACAAGATGTTTGCCACCGACTTTCAAGAAGATGAGAGACTGCAGTGGGTTGAATTGAAACTAATTATGAGTTGCCACGAGAGCAAACAACCCCGTGCATTCCCGCCCTACCACGTCACTGATGGCGTTATTTAACTGTGGCTAAACTTCTTGATTATATTTTAAATGTACACATCTCATTATTACCAAGGACAAAAACAAAAATTGAGAGAAAGACAGAGAGAGGGAAGTGATGGCACATCGTTCCCCGCTAGTCTCTAAATGGGTCGGCTTTCTGTGGGGTATTTACAATGACAGCCGACAGGAAATGCAATGAAAGCTGTTTGAAAATCCCCTTTTCTCAACTCGGCACATTAAAACAACTCCGTGTTCTTGTTTGAAACGACTTCGTCTTGTATTTGGACAGTGACGTTTAAATGGGAACGAATCACGGGTCCTGGCCTAAATGTGGCTTCGCTTTAAGAATTTGTAGGGAAGGAATCATTATAAACTTTTGTTGTTTTTCGGAGGCCATTACAGGATCTCACTGAAAAAGTTAAAACAAATATCGAAATGCTAGAGTCTTTGATTTATTATATGACCAGTTTTGTTTAGGTAAAACCAAGACAGAAACAGAATCACAACCAATAATTCTCTAGGTATACATAATGTTCGTTGAGTCGCACTTATTTGCCTAAAAGATTAAACGAAATTTTTACTAAAAGTGAGGGAATATAACAAGAAATAAAATTTTAGAAAAATCTGAAGACGTTTTTAAAATGTTTTTAGTTAAGAGAGTATTTTGAAGATCAGATCGTGATGAGCATGCTGCATCATCGTCATCAATTTTGTTTGTGATCCATTATTTGGTTGGCCTTTGAAGATGAAATATTCATCCACGTATAAACCAAGTATGCATAGTAACGTAAGTATTAGCACAGAGTACCGAGCTTTTGATTGCTCTTGGACCAAATGAGATGTCGATTGCCTGAACGCCTGAGTCTATGACATCAATAATATAAAGCTGACTCAAATGTGGTGCTATATAAATGAAACGTAATGACTCATCGTAACAATATAAGATAATTTATATTGAATACTTTGTGAACTAAGTTCATGGAATCAATTCATGGTGTCAATTTTGGACTTTAAAATAACGGAAGAGTTGATGCCCATTTGCAGCGTGCTTATGAACCATAGCTGGAAAAAATACTTTCAAGGAAGTGGAAAAGACATCACAATGGAAGTGAACAAAGTGTTTACAGCTATAACCTTCAATGGAATCAGCCTCCAGGTGTAACAGTTTATCGCGGGGGGAAAATGGCTAGAGCGAGGAAGGTCTTGTGGGTCAGATCAGGACTTACATGAAATATTTTTTAATATCCAGTTTTTCGGTCCATACACCGCATCATAGAACAAGCACTCAGTAGGAAAGATTAGGATATTTCTTGTGTTGTGAATCAGTCCTTTTTGCTGTGAACCTCTTTAGGAAATATGCACTTGATCCCCGTCAGTTTCAGGCTACACTTGAAATATTGATTCTGATTTTTTTTAAATCTTTTATATTAACTTCACCGCCGTCTCTCTCTGTCGTTCGTCGTCGGGCGGGTAGAAAAACAAAAGTAAAACCCACTTCCCGTAAAGCCATCGAGCTGAAATTTGGTACACAGGCCCGTGGCACCTACCAATGCATCGTATCAAAATTTCAGATCGATCGAACGTACCGTAATTAAATTAATTCATTTTTAGTTTATCTATATAAAACTATGCGTAGGAGTCGCTATTGTTTACATTTTACGGGTCACTTGACTTCACGCCAGCCATCGGTAACAACATCTCGTGTTTTAGCCAGGTTTAATTCACTCAGTTTAAGGCTGTAAATGTTTGTCGCGTTGGAACATAATCAATACTTTCAGTTCTGTCTCATATATAAGGGATTTATAGTCAAAAACTTTGTTTTTACGGGTCTTTTTTTTATTAATATCCCTTATATTAAATTCACCGCCGTCTCTGTCTCTCTGTCTTGGGCGGGCGGAAAAACAAAAGTCAAAAATGACCCACTTCCCGTGAAGGAATCGACCTGAAATTTGGCACACGGACCCGTGTCACCTAACAATGCATCGTATCAAAATTTCAGATCGATCGAACGTACCGTAATTAAGTTAATGCATTTTTAGTTTATCTATATAAAACTATATGTAGAAGTCGTTATTGTTTACATTTTACGGATCACTTGACTTCACGCCAGCCATCGGTGAACACATCTCGTGTTTCCAGGTGCACCGGCGTGCTTTTGTTTACATTTTACGTGTCACGCTGAGCTCGGTCCAGCGATCGGTGACCAGACCTTTCCCCTCTCCCCCCCCCACCCCAGGGGTTATCAAGCAAAGGGAAGTTAAAACAGATTCAGTCTGTAAATGTTTGTCGCGTTTTAACATAATCAATACTTTTCGTTTTAGTTATGTCTCATATATAAGGGATTTATAATCAAAAACTTTGTTTTTACGGGATTGTTTTATTAAATCCCTTATATTAACTTCACCGCCGTCTCTGTCTCTCTGTCATGGGCGGGCGGAAAAACAAAAGTCAAAAATGACCCACTTCCCGTGAAGCCATCGAGCTCAAATTTGGCACATAGACCCGTGTCAACTAACAATGCATCGTATCAAAATTTCAGATCGATCGAACGTACCGTAATTAAATTAACGCATTTTAGTTTATCTCTATACGGCATATGTAATTCAATTTCACGGTTTGTTATTGTATTTTTTCACGTGACAGTTCAGTTCGCACGTTGACGCGATGTACCGGGGTGCTTTAGTTTACATTTTACGTGTCACGCTGAGCTCGGTCCAGCGATCGGTGACCAGACCTTTCCCCTCTCCTACCCCCCCCCCGGGGTTATAAAGCAAAGGGGAGTTAAGACAGATTCAGTCTGTAAATATTTGTCGCGTTTGAACTTAATCAATACTTTTAGTTATGTCTCATATATAAGGGATTTATAGTGAAAAACTTTGTTTTTACGGGTTTGTTTTATTATGACTTGTCTTAACACACAGCGCTGTGTTTATGGCTCAGCTGCAGTCAACTCCTGTTCAGCTTTTACAAGACCCAATATCACATATTTGTTTCTCATGTAAAGATAGATCAGATCCAAACCCGTACCTGTCAGATCCTAACTGGCTGACAATGTTATAACTTTTGATGAAAATTATATGAACTGAACTTGAATTTCCCGAGGAAAGGATAACCACGACTTAAGTCTCTACAGAATCATTACAGGACTTAATAGAAAAATTGTCTTTATTTGAAGAACAAATGGAAGGCGGGATCACTTCTCATTAACTTTAACATCAATTACAGTTGTGTGGCAATGACCAAAGATGTCAACCTCGACTTGCCCCAAAACTTATTCGTGACTTGAAGTTGAAAAGGCATTGTCTAAAGAGATATTCAAATCTTGGCAGAATTGAGTGACATTGTTCTGTAGCCTTGATGATGTGCATGTTTAACTAGGGTTTTAGCTCATTAATTTGCTATCAAATTCTATTTTAAAAGAAAAACTTATTGAATTGTCCACTTATCTGTTGAGTTTCCAAAATTGAAAAAATCCTTATGCTTGTGTAGCATTAGTGTTTGGAACAATATGACATCTGGAAAGCAAAGTCAGTTACAGAAAAGTCCACGAAAGTTTTTTGCTGTGTAGTTTTGTGATTCCGATATGTACACACAAGGTCTGATGTTAATTGTTTACTAACTTCCCATCCTTGATAACTGTTTAAGTAAATATGCGTGTAGCGTGTAGGTTGTATTTTTTAGCATTTTACTCAAATCAACACTGATTAAAAACGAATATGAACCTTCGGTTTTCATCTTTTTTTTCCAGAGCTTATGTATGTACTGGCTGTATTGAAAAAATGAGTATATGAATATGGTCTGCGCCCTTTATTTTTTCGGTAATCCTGCTCTGTGTGGAAAAAAGTTTAGTGACCCCTGAGCAACAGTATTAAATGTCAGTCTGGCCTTTAATTTAAAAACAATTTGTTGTATAAGTACGGAAGCAGTTACTCATTTTAAGTGGTAAAAAGGATGCAAACTAGCTTCATAAATTTAACATAAAATGCAATGAAGATTTTAAGACAATTGTATTTATTTTCATTATGTTATGGATACTGAAATAAAAAAATTGGGTTTAACATCAAATTGTCAGACCATGTCCAAGCCAGCATTTAATGATTTCAAATGTACATAGTGGCTTTAATCTTGGTGTACCATGCAGTTTGACGTTACTAAGAGTCAACTTACAAAGGCAGAGTTTAGTATGAGAAAATAAAGAACAGAATTACCCTGTTGTCCAATCAACTAGACTTTTAATAAGATTAAGCAAGTCAGCAAGATGAAATTTTGATGTGTTATTAATATTTGACTACATTTTTTGTAATTGTTATTACAGAATGGACAACAAATTTAAAGTTAGTGACAACTTTATCATCATAGCCCTTGTTACAACTAGAATCCAAGAATTACATTTTCTAACAAAGAATTTAATGGGAAATATTACATTTTGGTACACAAAACATATTTTGTAGAACGTTTTGAGCAATTTTGTGACATTTCAAATCTTTTTTACAATCCATTTATTGAATTGAGACAAATACATGATGTATAGGTCAAATTCATAATTTATATTTATAATATATGATACTAATTCATAATTTACATGTCAAATGCATGAGAATGTACATATCTTTTTAGACATTCAGAACACAGCTTTAATTTGAATGATTAAATCTATCAGAGACTAGTAGACTAGTAGCTAAATGAAAATGGTAGCTTCACTTGAAGACCTCATCCATTCTTTACTAGAATAACTCATCCACTAACATTAGGATTCAGGTATGTGTCATTAGATAATGAGATAATCATTCTAAATTTCTATATAGAAATAAATTGAATAAAACCTTAAAAATAAAAGAAGAAAAAAAAAGAAGCATTTATCAATTACAAATGGACAAATAGTCAGAAAT
Source organism: Ampullaceana balthica (assembly GCA_944989445.1). Taxonomy (NCBI): domain Eukaryota; kingdom Metazoa; phylum Mollusca; class Gastropoda; family Lymnaeidae; genus Ampullaceana; species Ampullaceana balthica. The sequence continues at coordinate 32,716 of CALYLW010001593.1, read as the reverse complement.
GAGATTCTATTCTACAATAAATTAAATTATATGGTCAATATAAAAATCTCATAAGACAATATAGAAAAAAATAATAAAGTTATGTTAGGGGAACTAATGATAACTACGACACCTAGTTACAAAAAAATAATCATGACTAATGTTTTTTACCAAAAATAACATTCAGTTTATTACAAAACATGAAGAACATGACTGCGTGGGGTTCAATGTTGGCAAAAGTAAAACACAAGTGACACCTGACATTAGCATATTAGTGCACTGGTAGTAAGTAATGCATCATATAATATCAATGTCCTGTTATTAGTAGTTTTTTTTCCAAAAATGCAGCTCCTTATGAAAGAATGAATATAAATACTTGAGATGATCTACACATAGTGCGTACTTTATGAGGATGAGACTTTGAGGCAAATTTCTTCTGTAAACTCTGTACAAGTTGCTTTTCCTTTAAGATCTCCAGTCAAATGCTGTAACAAAACATTGTGAAAATGAATAGAATATTGGCTATGGTCAGTGAAGATACCTGCGGAGAATAGGGAGGAACGGGTATGACAAGATTTAACATCTGGGGCTGCACCTCCCTCACACCCAGTTAATAACTAGAGCAAAACTCTTATGTGTCATGAAGAGGCACTGTTTGCTCCAGCGAGTACTGTGTACACTACTATTGATCTAAACATTCCCAAAATATCATTTATATACAGTATATACTCGAATATAAGTCAAGATTTTTGTTTCAAAATTTCGAGGCCAAAATCAGGGGGTCGACTTATACTCACTTGACTCATTTTTTAAATTTCAGTAACACGAAATTCCACTTTTCAAGTCTCAAATTGGGGGGTTGTCTTATACTCGAGATTGACTTATACTCGAGTATATACGGTACTTCACTTCAATACTTACTGTTTGCAGTTCAAACTATTAATTAGTCCCATACATAAATCTTTTATGCTATTTGTAACCAACGTTTTGATGTTCGAAGAACGACATATGTGTTTTAAATGTATTTGTTAGAACTTCACTTGATTGTGGTAAATGCTTATATTTGGCTCAGAAAATACAAAATATGAAGCACTTAAAATTTCCAAATCACAATCCGTAAAGAAAATCATAATTTTTTTTATTTTAAATTTCCTTTCACATCTCCTAAATGTTTAGTTTACCTAAGATTAATCCATCAGCCATAACTTTGCCCCTCTACCAACAGTTTTGTTGTTGGTAGACCAGCAATCTAGTTATTTCCCTTGTTGAAACACAAATGTAGCAATTTTTCAATAATCATAAAACATGGTCTATTTTTGTTTCAATAGCCCTAAAGATTTGAATAGGCTAGATATGGACTGTTAGCTTTTCAAGACAACTGTTGCAGAATTTGTGAAGAAATGTATGTACAGTTACCTCCCCTGCCACATGCAATAATGAAAGCCAACCTTCTTGTTTTCTCTTTATCACCGGTTTTTGATGGATCGATGATGGGATCGTCAAATTATTAAACCTGGATTGTTTCGTTTCTTTTCTTGACTATTGAACTAAATTTACTTCTAATGTAATCTAGAATGATTTCCCTTGAATACAAAAGTCGGAAATTCTTTGTTTGAATGTGTTAGGGGTCTAACGATATATCGACTAGCCAATATATCGGCACCGATATCAGGATATCTGCAATATCGGTATTGGTGGCATGTAACGGTTCCGATATTGATGTCACCCATATTTCATAATAAGTGATATTTTGTCCGAAAAAATTCAGAAAAAAATGTATAATTTAGATTTATAAATATCTCGACAAATTAATATATCAATTCCAATACCGGTAGAAAGAACCAAAAAGTGTCCTAGTATTGATATGCACAGACACGATACAGCGTGCCATGTGCTATGATATTGTTTAGGTATCGGACGATTTTCATATACTCGGAAATACTGTGTAAGTGATGCAGATGCCGAGTATACCATAATAGCTCTAATAACAAAGATGCACGTAGAATCGCAGATGTCTAAAACATTTCGTTATGTATGGTATAACAAAATGTACTGTGTGCAGACTTGTTGTCATTGGCAACCATTCATCCTTCAACCTCATTTTGACTCTACTACTATTGATTTGTTCTCATTGTTTCATTCATAAGAAGTGGCCGTGTGCAAAAGCCATTTAACTATTGGTTAGAATTAATTAAAATGTGTCAAAGTTGAAGGTTCAAAAGTAGTTGTGATACCAAATTCAATACCAAATATGTCATTTTCTGTTAAATAATAACAAAGTTATTAACATTTTAAGATAGCATGGCAGCCCACGACAAATTTCCAGAATAGATAATTCTGTCAGAATGAGGAAAATAATTCCGTAGAAAAAGAGTTAATGTATATTTTTCTAAATGGACATATCTGCTATATTCAAGGCAACGTTCCTTAGTCTATTAAAAACAATTGGAATGTCAGTTTAAGTTTTCAGTGATCTAAATCTATACACAAGATAGTGCCTTATTTTAAATGAAACATTATATACATTTAAAAAATGTGCCAATGGTGAAAAATGATTTGAGTAATATCTTTACCTTTCCTTCCTTTATCACATCAAAACATGCTTTTTCAATGCGATCAGCATAGATTGGGAGGTCCATGTACCTCAACATCATCACAGAACTAAGAAGAAGAGCAGTGGGGTTGGCTTTGTTCTTCCCTGCTATGTCTGGTGCAGTACCATGTACCTGAGATAAACATTTGGAGCTCAAGCTTTCAACACAAAAAAACCTTTGCTTAACCCTAAATTCTTTTTTTCTTTTGTTAAAATTCATTATGACAGTATCCTTTTGCATCTCTATTCTCTAATAGTAATAAGTAAGTTTTGAACTGAATAAATTTGAAATTTAATATGCAAATATATGTCAACTAAAAATGTCATCAGCAATTTTCCCTCTAAGGTTCGTTGGTCCGTGTGCAAAGTAAATAAACTAGTGTGCAAAGTTTCACAGCATCCAATTTTCTTGCAAATTGTTTTTAATTTGTTGCGCTGTAATTCTAACTGTTGCGCTGTGTCAGTAAAATGTCTGAGCGGCTGCGCAGCTAAAAGGGAACATTGGCCATTAGTACTCATGTTAATAACATCAGTCTCTAAAACATACTTAAACTTTAAATTGTCTTGTCCAAAGTAATAGACATTGACAAGTAGTAATTATATATCATGAACCATGACAATTAGACACAGTTTGTGAAGGTTATAGAAGAAAAAGTATTTTCTATTTTCCACTCATCAAGGAATGTAATAAATGTAAAGTTTATGTTGGTTATTAATCATTAATTAAGAGTTTAAAAATGGGTTTTAAGTTGAAACAATGCTACATCATTTACATATTTCTACTGGATTAATCTTGATTAGTAATTGTAAAATCTCAGTAATAACTAATCTTGTATACTTGCATAAAGTTATATTATTTCATACCTAAATTAATTTTTATTTAATATCAATGCGTTTTTTCTTCATTTGACTTATACTTTCGATACTGAATACTTAATTTAAGTAATAATTATATGTTGTTGTTTTTTTAAATTAAATGTTTTATTCACTTGATTATTACAAAAAATTATATTATAATTAGGGCTGTCATCAAATACGAGGAAATTTTTAGGATTTAAATAGAAATTTTGCTTAAGATGAGATAAAGGGAGTTTACTGTTCTTTTTTTTTAAATTTAACATTTTTTTTTAGTAGTGATTAGTATATTAATTGCAGCTCATTTATGTTATCATTATGATCCTCAGCAGTTGAGAACTGGGTCATAAGTTGTATTTTAAGAATGAAATTCCCGTATAATTCAGTAGAATCTGTACTTTTTAGAATCATGTAACAAGGGATTGAGGATCAAACAGGTATAGTATAAAATGTATGGTCACCCAAAATATTTATAATTGCTATTACCCCTCCCAACGGGTAGTCTAATACGGAATGTTAAACCCAGGCAGGTTTTTTTAGCAAATTTGACAGCCCTAATTATAATCTCTTAACACAGTTATTCTAAAACCAGAAGTTATAATTATTGTGTTATTGTGTTTTTTTTTATTTGTGCTTTTTAAAGGGAATAGAATAGTATTGAAAAGAATTTATTTTAAACATATGCCAGCAGGGCTGTCAACAGGAACCAGGGAACTCAAGTACCCTTGTCACAACAAATGAGTGGGTACCTGTAAATACACGGCAGCTAAGAAAACTAATACATGGAGATTAAGCCAATCATGCAATAAATGATAAAATTGTTGATCTGAGAATGTTGATTTAGTTCTCTTCATTCTGGTCAAACTCAAATCTGCCTGGTAGATGTCGGGCTCATAAATCTTTCCCAACATTATGGAATAAATGACGACAATGAATTACTTATCAGCAGATCCCGCGTTATTTCTACTTTTTTTTTGTTTCTGTTTGTTTAATGTCTTGTGTGTTTATTAGATTTACAATTATTTTTAAGTAAATAAATTTTTAAAAAACATTGTCCTTTTAATATGAGTTTTTTTGCATGCAAAATCATAAATTCATTTTTTACAATTAAAATAATACAATCCTGGGAGTTGACATTTAAAAGTTGAAAATAATATGTCAGCAAGAGTCATTTGCTTGCTTTGAGCATAGTCTACTGGTCTTCTTTTTTTTTAATGGTTAACCTTTCTTTTAAGATAAGCAGTCTCCACAACCTTAGTGAGACACGGAAATGCAATTTGTGCCATGAAAAAATTTCATTTGACTGCAATACATGATATATTGTTAACATCTTGGTATGAAGTTTAGAAAAATTGATAACCAAAGAACTATCAGTAGAGATTGAATGCAATATTACGGCATTTATTGCTCGTGGCAGAAGGACATGGCTTGCAAGAATTAATATTACTGACGGAAACACAGGGAGGTTTTTAAAAAAATTTGACGGCCCTAATGCCAGAACTGAAACTCTAGGTTACGTTACTTCTGTTTACTATGAACAACACTGAAATTCAATTCTGTAACCTGATAAATATTTTCTTCAAAATTTAAGTCTTAAATTTAGGCTTATATGTGTTATTTCATTAGAATAGAAATAGAATTACCAGCATGTATTAGTTAGGGCATTATTAAATACAGATTATTAAATTTTCTTTCTTATTTCACTATTCTACTATTCTACCCTAGAGATTTTACCAAAATGTCATTATTATAGTTGCTTTTTCCATAGCTCAGGTGCTGATCAGGTTTAAGGGGCATGTGAAGAATGTTAGATTGATTGAAAGTTGCATGTCAACATGTGGATATATCTTTTTAAAATTCAATGTACTTCAGAAGGTATCAACAATATAAATCTTCATAAAATCTTATTATCTCATTTTTATCGCAAGTATTTGGTTAGAATATCATATATATATTTACCCTCAATTATCCGGCCGTAACGCTGAGGGACATCACTCTGCTTTTTTTTTAATATATAGACTTAAAAATCATAATCATTTTAGTTTCCAGATTAACATTAAACACCCTCCACACTATTATTAATAATTGAACAATTTCATGCGGAAGTTCAAAAAGAGTTATTTTTTGGTGCAGTAATTTGGTGCGCTGCTTTCTAAAATTTCTGGTCGTAAAAAGATATTATATGACGTCATTGTTTTAGCTCATATTTTAATTTTGGAAAAGGGAACGAAGTAAAAATAGGATTTGAGGATTGCTAATTATAAAATACATTGTGTACATTTCAGGAATATTTCGTATTTATCATACAAAGATAAGTTACTTGGGCTTTTGAAAAAGGTAGGCGCCGTAGGCGCCATAAAAAAAAGTGGGCGCCGCAGCACAACCTAGTCTCTAAATAAATTGAAACCATTAAATTAAAAAATAAAATAATATACTAAAAAGGTCTTCGTGCTAAATTTTCAGAAAGATATTTTTAAAACATGCTATGAACTCACGGATTCAAAAATAGCTCCTTCTTCTCCAATGTTACCACTAGGTGTTACTCCAAGGCCTCCGATTAAGCCAGCACACAAATCACTGGGAATCATAAAGGGAATTATTAGGCAGATCAGTCTTGTCCGTCAAAGCCAAATAGTCAAAACCAACCTCATAAAAATAAAGACAGTCAGAAACAGAGATAATTTTGATTTACCTTAAAATATCACCATACAAATTAGGCATGACTAGGACATCAAAGGATAATGGATCTTGAACAAGCTGTTCGATAAAAAATAATAGATTCAATAATTGTATGGTAATATGTACTACAACATACCATAATAAAACATTCCTCTAACATTGTTTTGTAATAATCCCTACAAATTGCAATATTTAACACAAAAGGAGATTGACTTTCAAATTTAAAACTTATTATCTTTTTATTATTGTCTCGATGCAAGAAATTTTTTTATTTTTTTTAAAACTATTTTAATAAACCCCCAAATGCTAAAGGACTGACAAGCATTAAAAAAGTTTAATTTCATCATAGCAATAGAGAGAAGAAAACACATTTCAGTTCCATGGAACAATGGATGTCAACCTAGATAGTGTCTCTGCTTACATTCAAACAAACTGTGTCAAGGTACATTTCAGTGAACTTAATATCTTTATTTTTGGCAGCAACTTCTCTGCAACACTTTAAAAATAAACCATCTGACATTCGCCTGAATGGAACAAATAAATTGTAATATTAGAAGCTAAATAAAATTAGTTTTTCCAAAAAATCTGCTCATAACTATATCCAAAATTTTTTTTAACTGTGAATGCTTTGACCTGATCGCATCAATAATATAAAGATCATTACTCACTCAACTGCTTAAAAAATATTTTTAACGTAAAGTTATTTTAGATGAGGCAATTTATTTTTTTAGAACTTACATTATGTTAGCTTTATGAACAGCGGTTACAGTTGATCTTTTGTTTTCTCTTGCATATTTAAAAGCATACTCTGCTACTCTTCGAGAGGCGGTTTCTGTGATGAGCTTTATGCTTTGGACTACACCTTCCACAATCTAGAAGCAAAGCAAAAACATGGAGCATAATATAGATAAATTAAAAAACAGCCTCTAAAATCAGGAAAATGGAAATGCTTTCAGCTGGCCTCATATTTTTTTAGTTTGGCGAAAGGTCATTCTCTTTTTGTGCAGCCACAATGGAATTCTCTACCATTACACATTTGCAGTATTCCAACTACCAAGTCCTTCAAGACTGCACTTAAGACACATCATTTAAAAATTTACTTTAAAAATTAATGAAACAACATTTCTTTTAATGATTAACGTAGCTATGTGAAACTTACTGTAATTTATGTGGTTGCTAAGATATGAATGTTTATTTAATACTTATATATATGTTATTATCTTCATGTAAAGCGCTGTGAGCCCAGTTCCTTACTGGGATACAGCGCTATATAAATTATGAATTTATTATTATTATTATTGCCATTGTATTTTAGCACCATGATTTTTAAAAATTGGACTACAAATATTAAAAGCAAACTGAGCAAAAACAACTCACTACATGTTCTATGCCACTGTATTCTCCCTCTGTGTTTTCCCTGATAGTTACAATATCAACATTTTTGTAAGGAGTTTCAAATCCTTCAATTGACTTACACGGTCTTACGTTGGCAAATAGGGTGAAAGCTCTGAAAGAATGAAATATAAAAATTTCAAAGTAAGGTAGTGTAGTTATTTAAATCTCTTTCAAGCAACAAAACTGGCACAATGTAATAAAAGCTTGTTAATGCTAGACCAAGATAATTAGGAATTCTAAGCAATACTTCACTCTATATCACTCATCTTCTTGTTTATGGTCATATTACAGACTGTTTTTTTTTAATTTACTATTTTTAACATTTCTATTTCACACTGTTATTTAATGTAAAAATGTCATGCATAAAATTTTGATTTTTTTATTTAAAAATGTGTTTATATCATATCAACTGTAAACTTATTGTAATTTTGTAAAAGAATTCTATTAACGACTTGATAACTTAATTTCAATTACTATTTTAATCAGGTTCATTCGATTTTAATGCAATTTATGTATCTGAAAAAAGAATTAATTTTTGTGCAGCCATACTTTCTAAGTGCAAGATTGAGAGATTGGTGTCCTTTCCCTATTGGCGTAGCTAATGGTCCTTTGAGTCCTACTTTGGTCTTGCTCATAGACTCAAATATTTTTGGTGGCAACCTGAACTTCCCATCAGGACCTTTGACTGGTGTTACATCTACATCTTCCCATTCAATTGGAACCTGTAAGTGATAAGATACTTTCAGTTACTGATTCGGTAGGGTCGACACTAACTCATATTTCATGGGTCCTGGCCAATATCTCATCGTTATTTTAAAATAGCAAAGAAATCATAAGCTATTAAAAAGATTCTTAAAGGTGATAACTTGTTTTATTTTAATCTATGGACACTTCAAGTACAGTGGATCTTAATCTTATACCTGGTTTGTGTTGGTCCATGTTACAAAAAAGGGCTTTTTTTAGTTTGCCCTGGGTTTTTTGTTGTAATTTTAAGTAATTTCATATTTGTAGGCATAATTCATTTCTGGATGAATGTGTCTTCCATGTATGAATTATTTAGCTGTTAATATATATTTTTGAAATTCAAATAACTGGCAACATGTTACTCTACTTTGTTCAAGGATAATTGATTTAGTATTAAGTAGAATATTTTTAAAAATTATCTGATAATAATGTAACCTTATCAGGGCAAACAAGTTAGAAGGTATTTAAAAAGAAACACACACACACACACACACATATATATATATATATATATATATATATATATATATATATATATAATATATATATATATATATATAAAAATTAAAATCAACAAATTCAAGGCTTACCCCGGCTGCACTGAAGATCTGCTTTACAGAAACAGATATTTCAGGACCTATTCCATCACCAGGAATCATTGTGACCAGCCGCTTCTGAAATTATTTTAAATATTTTGCTACATTATAAAAATGGATTTTTAAAATATCAACTAGGTAAAGCTTATAAAATATTTTAACATTTTTACTTTACATAAAATGAGATGTTCTTAAGTAACATTGTCTCAAGATTAAATCTTTTTTTAAAGTTGAAAATCCTTTTAAAAATATTACTTATAATACAAAATGTGGGTGAGACTGCAATCAGGCTTATAGATTAGTAGATTGATAACATGTAAACAGAGTATGAGTGAGCCTGACAGCGAACGTTTTGGCAAAGAGCCTTCCTCTACGAACAAATGGACACGACCATATGGCGTCGATGACCTTTCGATCACCGCCATGGTCTCTTGCACAAACACACCCGGCTGGGTCAGTCTGGAGAATAGACTAATCCAAGAGTATGGGACCCTTGCACCACATGGGATGAATGTTGTGTTTGCGCAACCTAAATGATTGGCCACACCCACTCTCTCCTTTCATATATAAGCTCATACTATTCTTACTATTGCTCTCTTTGGCTCTCTTTGGATTTCACCGCAGCTAAGTTTTTATTTCTTTATATTAGTTTTATTTGTCGAAACATTCGCTGTTTTGTTACGTCCCGTCAGGCTCACTCATACCCTGTTTACATGTTATCCATTTACTTAATACAGCTGACTAAAGCAGATAGAAAGGATTCCACAATTTATGTAGGTAAGAAAAAACATTTTTTGTCACTAAAATGGAATATTAGAATCTTCAAAATCATCCTAATTGAAGTCTTTTGTTCCTAAGAATGTGCCTTTTTTTCCCTTCTTTTCCTTGATAAATTGTCAACTTTGAATCAAATTATCCTAAATAATTCATTAAGTCCAAGAAGGTGTAGCTTTTTTTTTAAATTTATAGTTTTAATAAATAATACTGTGATGCTCATATTGATAGACAAATATATTAAAACATAATATGTATTTCATTTTAAATACAGTAATAATGTAAATCATACTTACAGTTGAATATTTTCTATGCCCATCAGTATGATTACAGACTGCCTGACTCTGACAAAAAAATTGTTAAGTAAGAATAATCAATTGTAATTCAGTTAATTTAGTGTGAGAATAAGAATTAGGTCGAATGAAATATCCTATGCCTATATATTTTAGAATAATAAATGTTACTCTAAGATTTATCAAAATGGTGCCAAAAGCTAATTGTTAAAAAGATATAGGTTATTTTTAGGGCTGCGGAAATTAACGATTAATTTCTCGATTAATCGTTATAAAATTCTAACGATTAAAAAATTTTTTAACGATTAATCGACCCACCACTTATAAATGTACTGGAATTCAAAAACTAAAATATTTCAGCCGATAAATATAAACAGATTTTCGGACAATTACACAAACATTTTGGTTTTAAACAATTTACTGACGTGAATGTTCAAAATGTTGATAAAGGTTATTGTGTCCATTGAGGGAAATCGTTTGCCTACCATGCAATGTTCCCTTTAAGTCTAAGCTTCGTTGATCTGTGTGCAAAGTTTTAAAAAAACTTGTGTGCAAAGCTGCACAATGTCCATTTTTTTGTGTGAATATTTACCAAATTTTCTGCGCGATGATTCTCAACTCCTGCGTGGTGTCGGTCAAATATCTGCTCAGCCGCGCTGCTTAAAGGGAACATTGCTTTCATGGTTCTAACACTTCGCTTGCATATCACCTGCAAACCAAACATCCACTACAGTATCAGAAACTTAAGCTGAGACAATCTAAAGCTATGTGAATGATCATTCAGATCGGCTTATTGTACTGTCAATAAGACCCACTCATCACTTGAACCAAATAATGTCGATACACTTGTTTGTTTGTTTGTTTGCGTTGCTGGTTAAAAGATGTCATATAAAGAAGACATTCCAGTGTTATTTTGATTTTTGGCAAGTACATTTAATAAATGTTACTTATGTCACCATACATTTCAATTTTTGGTTTTAATCGAAATTAACGATTAATTAATAGTTAATTTTTCAAAAGTTAATGATTAAATTTAAATTAATTGTTAACAGCCCTAGTTATTTTACAATTGCTTTAATTAGCATGATATTCAAATAGGTTAATAAAAAAACAAATTATTTGGGCTGAGCATATCGGTCTAAAAATCTCCTATCTATTATTGAAACTGAACTCTTGACAAAAGTATTATAACCGTCACTATACTCAAGTTCACAAAAACAGGATGCCTCAACCCAATTAAAAAATATCTACAACCTCTAGCTGGCAAAAATAATTCTACTATTATAGCACAGAGTGCAGAATAATAATTTTGTATAAACACTGAGTTAAATTTATGAAAATAAATTAAATAAGAGGAGGTAACGTTCACTCGTTAAACAATCCAAACATCATTTATAACACTACAAAACACAAATATCACATATTATATGACAGAGACAGGTGTTTTGGTTTCTTTTAAAGTTTCTTTTTTTTTATAAACCATTTGAAGCTTTTATTTCAAAGAAATCAGAAATAATTACTAATTACAGTCGAACCCACTTAACTCGAGCTCGGTAAACTCGCCCACCCTATTATGTCGACGTTTTTTATTGGAACCGCCAAATTCTCTCTTTGTCTTAGCATTTTCTCGTCGTTTAATTCGATTTTTTTAAGTCGCCGAAACCTCATAACACGAGCACATAAAATGGTCAAACTTGCCACTAAACGTTGGTTATCTCGATCCCCATGACCAATCGCCAGCTTTTGAAAATGTTAGATGTGATTTTTTTATAACCAAGTGAAGGCATAAAATTTCTGCCTCGCTGGTGACGTCACAGCCCGCTTGCTCACAGCGCTGTGTTACTAGCTTAAATCGCCAGCTTTTGAAAATGTTCTTATCGATAGGGCTGAACCGATCAGTTCGGCTACTCGGCATCGGCCGATTTTTGTATACTCTGAGATACTCGGCAATCGGCCGCGTAAGTGATGCCGAGTATTACGTAATTGATCCAATAGCAAAGATGCACGCAGAATCGCATGTCTAAAACATTTCGTTCCGTATGGAATAACAAAATGTACTGTGTGCAGACTTGTTGTCATTGGCAACCATTCATCCTTCAACCTCATTTTGACTCTATTTTTTTATAACCAAGGCATACAATTTCTGCCTCGCTGGTGACGTCACAGCCCGCTTGCTCACAGCGCTGTGTTACTGTTACTAACTTAAATCGCCAGCTTTTGAAAATGTTCTTATCGATAGGGCAGAACCGATCGGTACGGCTATTCGGCATCGGCCGATTTTTGTATACTCTGAGATACTCTGCAATCGGCCGCGTAAGTGATGCCGAGTATTACGTAATTGATCCAATAGCAAAGATGCACGCAGAATCGCATGTCTAAAACATTTCGTTGCGTACGGAATAACAAAATGTACCGTGTGCAGACTTGTTGTCATTGGCAACCATTCATCCTTCAACCTCATTTTGACTATTACATGTACTGTACTACTGCTTTGTTCTCATTGTTTCATTCATAAGAAGTGGCCGTGTGCAAAAGCCATTTAACTATTGGTTAGAATTAATTAAAATGTATCAAAATTGAAGGTTCAAAAGGAGTTCCTAATTTATTTTTGTACACTTTTATAGAGAAGAGTTCGCTTTGTTATGAGTCATATATAGGTCATGATAAACAAATAACGGCAACGCCTTTGTGTAAAAAAAAACAATTCGAAAATCATGTGCATGTACATTCTCATTTATTAACACTAGTGATGGGACGATACCAAAATCATAGGGTGCTTACTGTAAACAAGGCTCCCCAGATTATAAATTATATAATATAACAGACTACAGACAGTTTACCCACCCCCACTCTCAATCTCCCACACCATTGTTGTTGGTTAGTCCTATTAGCATCAAGTTACCGAAGGAATTCTAAGTCTATTGTAAGCTGAGGGGATCATATGGAAAAATAAAATGTACGTGTGCAGACTTGTTGTCATTGGCAACCATTCATCCTTGAACCTCATTTTGACTATTACATGTACTGTACTACTGCTGTGTTCTCATTGTTTCATTCATAAGAAGTGGTCGTGTGCAAAAGCCATTTAACTATTGGTTAGAATTAATTAAAATATATATGTCAAAGTTGAAGGTTCAAAAGGAGTACCTAATTTATTTGTCTACGTTTATATAGAGAAGAGCTCGCTTTGTCATGAGTCATATATAGGTCAAGATAGACCATTCTGAGCCCATTGTAAGCTGAGGGGACGGACCCAAAGAAGATGATTAGGAAGAGAATGGTTCGAGGACAATGAGGGTTTGTGTAGGTTACTTATTTGTGTAGCTTGTAAGGAAAATCAAGCAAGTGGCTTCGAAGGCACAGTATCGCTCAATCTGGGAATCACCGCAAAACGGCGTTATATTTAAACTTAAACGGTCCTTAAAAACTAACGGTCTTAACAACTTTAAGAAAGAGTGAAGAAATAGGGTCCCGATATTCCGATACGATTCTGATTAATCGTCCCAGCACTAATTAACGCACAACACGTACATAAAGAAATTTCAAGCGCATGTTAATATTTTGCCGCCATATTGGTTTTCGTTTTAACCGATCATCGGTTATGTCGATGCCATTTTTCATACCCCAACGCCGTCGACTTAAGCGGTTTCGACTGTACTTACATAAAAATCTGCTGGGGTCAAAAAGTTTAAAACTATCGCCACACATAAAAAGCGGTAGGACAATTTATTATTTTTCAGTATTTAATGATACCTATCTTAAATGCATGAAAATTGTGCATCCTTTAGAATACCTGCCTCCCCCCGCTCTTTGGTCATGTTTGACATAAGGATAATTTGTATCTTTAAAAAAAAATTATTTTATAAACAACATTTTTTTGTTTAAACTAGTTTATGTTGTTGATGCTTAAAACAAATTTTTGGTTAATTTAGATTCTAGATCTAGTTTTAAATCAATAAAAGAAACATATTTCATCTCTCTACTAATTTTAAAGTTAATATGTCTAATTATATTATTAGGTCTATGGTCAGTTTCTCTCGTGGGGGATGCTGATCTTCTATTGAGCGCCTCCCCAGCCGGCGGATAGGGAAAAGCCCACCAGATATGGAGGGTACCGGGGAAATGAAATACCCGGGGTGGACCAAAATCAGCCCTACTGCCTTGCAGGAAGTGGAGGGATCCACAAAGGCTAGGGACCGAACCCGAACAAAGGCAGCTACCCAGAGAGCTGTGAGAGGCAACACCCCAGATGGTTGTGCACAAGGCTAACAACCCAGCCATGTAAAAAAAAACAACATGTTACGAAAGCCTATCAACTGAATAAAACCCGGACTGATATCAATGGAAATCGATCTACGTCTGTAAATGGACGCGAGTTTTGGTTTGCGACTTGGAATGTACTAAGTCTGTTCAGAGCAGGAGCCTTAAACAATCTTATAATCCAATTGAATAAATGTAAGATATCCATCGCTGCACTGCAGGAAATTCGATGGAAAAATGCAGACATACTAAAAACAAGAGAATACACAGTATTTTATAGTGGTAATAACACCAACACGCTAGGAATAGGATTTGCTGTTAAAAAAGAAGTAGTCAATGCAGTCATAGGCTTCAAACCAGAGAATAAAAAGACTGTGCTCCCTAAATGTGCGGGGGAAAATGTTCAATATAACATTCATAAATGCACATGCTCCCACTGAAGATACGGAAGATCACGTTAAAGAATCCTTTTATGAGACACTGGAAAAGATCTACGAAGAGGCACCACGCCATGATATTAAAATAGTGATAGGCGACTTTAATGCAAAAATTGGTAAGGAAAAGGCGTTTATGCCAACTATTGGCAAGGAAAGTCTTCATGATGAATCCAATGACAATGGCATGAGATTGATAGACTTTGCTCTAGGAAAAGGAATGTCAGTGAGCAGCATCAAGTTTCAACACAAGAATATACATCAAGCCAGTTGGAACTCACCAGATGGAGTTACCCACAACCAAATTGACCATGTTCTAATGGACCAGAGACATGGATCCGATATGCTTGGCGTAAAAAGTTATTGAGGAGCAGATGCTGACTCTGACCACCTACTTGTACGAGTTAAATACAAGCAGAGAATAAGCATAATTCAGAATTGTCATAATCAAAGAGAGAAACGATATTATTACCAAAGACTTTCCAAAGTCCCACTAACCGCAAAAGCCTACCAAACTGAAGTAGAAACACAGCTCGAAACATTTCAAGAAGAAGGGAACAAGGAAAACAACATAAATGAACAATGGAATAGGAATAAAAATGCTATGACAAGATCAGCAGAGAAAGTTGTAGAGTTCCAACAAACTAATAAGAGAGTTGGCTGGTTCGACAATGAATGCAGAAAAACTATTGAAGAAAGGAACAAAGCACGAATGATCATGTTACAAAGAGACACCAGAAAGCCAACACAAACATACAAAGAGGCCAGAAGAGAAGCGACAAAAATGTGCAGGAAGAAAAAGAGTGATTGGGAAGAAGCTAAACTAAAAGAAATAGAAGACTTGTCAAGAGAGAGAAATATTAGAGGAATGTACATGAAGATAAAAGATGAAATGAATGGATACCAAGCCAGACCACAAATGCGTGAGAGGCAGGATGGAGAATTAATCACAGAAAATAGTACAGTATTGGAGAGATGGGCTGAATATTTTGAGGGCATACTGAATGCAGACAATGGACAAGATGATGATCACCAACCACCACATGGAGGACCAGACCCTTTTATAAACCCGCCAACATTAGAGAAGCTAAAGAAGTAATCAATCATATGAAAAACCACAAAGCCCCTGGAGAAGATCTTATCACAGCAGAATTTATTAAGTATGGAGGAGAACTACACATTCAGATACATAATCTCTTTACTAGAATCTGGCAAGAAGAGAAAATACCAACAGAATGGGAAACGGCATTAATAACCCCAATACACAAGAAAGGATCCAAACTTCAGTGCACAAATTACAGAGGAATCTCCCTAGTAAACGTTTCCTACAAAATACTGACGAAACTTATAGCCAAAAGACTACATACATATGCTGAAGAAATATTAGGAGACTACCAATGTGGATTCAGACAAAACAGATCAACGACTGGTCAAATTTTCACCATCAGATGCATATTAGAGAAATGCTATGAATACAACATTCCAGTGCATCAACTATATGTAGATTGTAAAATGGCCTATGACAGCATCAAAAGGAAATATCTATATGAAATGCTGCAGGAGTTTGGCATACCCAACAAACTAACAAGAATGATTTATGTCACGTTGAACAACTCAAGAAGCAAAGTTAAGGTTCAAGGAGAATACTCAAGGGAATTTAGGATTAGACAAGGACTAAGGCAGGGAGACTCACTGTCTTGTATGCTTTTTAACTTAACGTAGGAAAGAGTTATTAGAAACATAAATATCGACACGTGAAGAACAATAACTGGATACTTCCTGAGGGAAACTCAAGAACCAAAAGCTATTGGCACTTTCTATAGCCAACCCATCAAGTACCTTGCATATGCCGATGACATAGCCCTGCTTGCTAAAAGTACTAAAGACAAATCAAAGTCATACATTGAATTAGAAGATGCTTCACTGCAAGCAGGGCTGGACGTCAACAACCAATAAACAAAATACATGACCCTAGAAAGAGAAGAAATGACAGGTGAAGACATTAAAATTAGGAACCAGACTTTTGAAAAAGTAAATCAATACCTAGGATCACTACTAAATGAAAGGAATGAATTAATAATAGAAATCAAAGAAAGAATATTTTTTAGATATTTGCCTATTTGCGTGGGCACTATTTGCCAAGGCAAATAGTTCCGAAAAACCTGATATCCGGCCGGGGCGAATGTGCGGAGCGATTTCCGGTAGGTCCCTACTTTTGACCAAAGATCATTTTGAGCTTGCCATTGCAAATGGATGTAACAATTAAATTTTAGCAACACTTGCCCCACCCTGCCCTCCAGTATTGTCTATTGATGACATCCTGTTTACCTCTCTTGCCCAACACTCATCAACTCAGCTAATTCACATTTAAAAAAAAAGAATGTGAGCCAAACTAAGAAGAGTAAACAGTGATCATAAGTAAGGTTGTTAAGACCACTCGTTTTTGAGGACCGGTTAACCGTTCAAAAAAAAGTCCGCTTTAAACCGCCGGTCCCTAAATGCCTTATATGTTGAGAACCAGCGAGAGAATGTTTTCGCCTCGCGTCGCCGGAAGGTGGCATCAAAGCCCGCTTCCCTTCAGCTCTTTTTCGCGATGCCCTCAATTCAGTGAATTTAAAAAAAAGAAAAGAAAAAAATATTCCAAAGAATTAAGTAAACAGTGATGGTTTATAGTCAATTTTGAGGACTTGTCATTAACCATTCTAAAAAAGAGGACCGATTAAACCGTTAGTTAAAGGTATTTTTCCTTAGTTTAAAAAACCCACGCCTCGCCTCGTCCGTTGGGACGTCCTCTCTTGTGTGTGATGCTGATCAACTCGCGAATTAAAAAATAATAATAATAAAATTATAAAGCTTACGGAGTAAACAGTGATGATAAAATGGAATTTATATACATACCATATTATTTTTCAATCGTCAACTGGCCAGAATTATTTAATTTTGCGGCGCACACGACGTTTCCCCCATTTTTCCTGTTCCAATACTAAATAGGGTTTGAGCTACACCCGCCGTACTCCCTTTCCAACGTATAACAATTGCATGTTTTTAAAAGAACATATCAGTTTTGATATTAATGTGGTAATCTTACGTCAAATACCTTTGACTTGTAGGAAAACTGTCACTAAAAGACCAAACTCGAATTTGAGGACCGATTAATCGCCCGGTATCTTTGCTACGTCTATCAAATGACTCTCGTAATATAAAAAGTAACAGTCGGTGACCTTGACAGTTGTTCACATCAAACGTGCACTGTGTGTTAGCTCTCGTACAGTGCCTCGACAACTAAGCAAAGTAAAAAAAATTTAAAAATCATTCCTTAGCCGTAGGCGAAGTAAACTAACAGTGATGACGTGTATATCGTCTATACATATAAGACGCATTTGCTGTCTGTCTCTCTGTTTGTCTGTTCCTTTATAATTCAAGATCCAGACAACCAAATAACGTGAAATTTGGTACACGTACACAAAATTACATGGGGAAGGTTCTTAAACAGGTTTCATTCCATCCCAACCTCACTCTGGCCTCCTCCAGCCAAAAACTATTTATACTATTTTTTTTAATGTTTCTGCGAAAGTATTAAAATAAGAATACTTGGGAGTATCTAAAAATAAAATGTCCATACCTGCCTGTCATTTTCATTGGATTCTATTTAAAGCACAGCAAAGTGAGCTTTGCGGATATTTAGCCAAAACGGTATTAAGTGCTAACAGGTTATTGCTAAGACTTCTATTTTAAGCACGTTATTTGGTACACATACATAAAATTTCACGGGGAAGGTTCTTAAACAGGTTTCGTTCCATCCCAACCTCACTTTGGCCTCCTCCAGCCAAAAGTAGTGCTCCATGTGCCTGTTCTGAGCCGTGGGTACATTTTAGAGAAAAACTTTATGAAACAAAAGTTGCTCAGTGCCCCCAAAAATGGGGGACCGGATCAAGGTTCCATGGGGTCAAAATTGTCCCTCTGCATCCCCATGGAGGCATTTTGGTGAAATTTTTGCTAAACAAAAAATGTTTAGCAAGCTCAGAAGGCATTCATTCCCTTATTACTGAAACTGTGCTTTGCAATGACAATTAACAAGTCTCTTGGGATTGCTGGTATAGACTTGCAGACACCATGCTTTTCTCATGGGCAGTTGTATGTGGCCTGCTCCTGAGTGGGCAAAGAGGAAAATCTTTTTGTACACACTCCATATGGAACTGACAAAAATGTTGTCTATCACATTGCTTTAAGATAAATGTACCCTTTTCAGGCCTGCCAACCTGCCAAGAAAAAAAATCTGTAGAGGGGTCCACGCGCGGCGTTGAAGCACCCCACGGCGCTAGTTTAAGAACTACATACTAAATAAATATAAATATAATAAAGTAATAAGTTAAATCCATTATCTTTTAATTTAAGTGTCTACAGAACACCACAGAATACTGGAAATGTTTACATTGCATTCAGATACACGAGAGAATAACCATGTTTTTCACATATGAACAGAGGCTGCATAGAGTTCAGCTTTCCAGCATTTCCCTAGTGGCCTTTTTGAACTTGAACAGTTCTTTCGTCAATTGAAGTTAGCTTTGCTTTTAGATAAATAATAAATATTAGTTTTTAGTTAGAAACTTTAGAAAGTTAAGAAAGAGTATCATTCATCTGAATTAACCGAATTAATGATTGCTCTTGTTTCATTGTAATTTTTCTGGAAACATTTCTTTGAATCTGGCATTAAAAAGATAGGTATTAGAAAAATCTTTATTTCTTCCAAAAAGTAGGATGGTAAATAAAACTTTCCATCTCATATCTGAATTTCCTATTCCTTCAACAATAATAACAAAGTAATTGTTAACAGATGTCCTGAGATGTAGATTCACTACTTTTACTTTACTAATCAGCAGTTGTAATTTTTGCATTAAACTATTTTTTATTGTTATTGAACCCACCACTTTCAAAATATAATTAGGTCTGGCACAGATTGCAAATGTTTCACCACGGCCACAGGCGAGTGTTTTTCCAAATACTGATACTGTTTCGAAAACGAATGACGAATGTCCCAATGACGTCTTTTCTTTATTTGTTTAGTTAGACTAGTCTTAGTACTAGTACAAACACTCTGAAGCTCAGTCACTGGAAAACCGTTTTTAGCAGAGTTCCTTACAAATGTATCCATTTTTTATGTCACAGAACAGATGAATTTTATTTTATTAGGCTGGTAAAAGGAATAATGTACAATTGGATGGCCAGCGAAGAAATAGTTAGATATCGCGATTCGCTTGGATAACGGAAGTACAGGAAAAAACCTAGGAAGTGGCATTTTCATTTTCGAAATACATCACCGCCATTATTAGTATTAGCGTTACTTTTTATAATTTTTTCGCATTCGGATTTTTCATAATGAATTTTTTTTTCGGAAAATCGGGAGATTAAGGGTCTTATCGGGATTTCGTAAGCATGGGTAAAAAAATCCGTATAATCCCGAAAAAATCGGGAGGGTTGGCAGGCCTGCCTTTTATTGCATGCAAAGAAACAGTTTTGTACGCTTCTACAGAAAACCTTATTTTAAACGTGGAAAAAGCCGGGTACTTGCACCTAGTTATTTATATACCGGAATATGGAGAACGCGATTTGAAGTCACCGACGCTCACGTTGGTTTTGTATGCTGCGCTGCATCTTAACCGTAACACAACAAAAACTAACTCCGGGTAATAAGCTAATATGTGCTTATTGAAGTTGCGGTTAACCGGTCTTGATTAAAGGGACCGGTCCTGATCTGAGGACCGGTTAACCATTAACAACCTTAATCATAAGTGAATCTGTTCTTAAAATACCATATTGTTTTTTTTTAAATTGTCAACTACCCAGGATCATATGAAAAATTGGACTTTAATTGTTGTTTTAAGATTGATAGTTTGACACACAAAAGTGAATTAAGAGTGATAAGATAATATGGACAAATTGAAGTTCTGGTTAACCGGTCCAGGTTAAACAGGACCGTTCCTGCTAATAAGACCAGTTTTGACTTGTGTTTACAGTTTTACAGTTTACAAGTGCACAGTGCAAGTCTACACCAACCAATATCATCAATCACGATTTATTTCAGACAAGGAAACACATCCCACTATAGAAAATTAAATTTAAAACTACTTTTAAACTTTCAACTTTTGCTCTTGACTAATTAATTGAATTTGAAATAGATTTTTACATACTGCAATCTCTTGTTCAAGAAAGTCTGAGAACATAGCAGCAGTGTGGTCATTCAATTCTGAGATTTTAATACTTATGCTGATGAAAATAAAAATATGGCCTATGAGAATAACAATATGGCCCACATGTCCTTGCCATGCTCAATGAAATCGACACACACATTAGTCTCACACTCCTCGGTCACAGTCACAGTTTCACTCAGTGAAGTGTGAGGTGAAGTTGAGTGAGTGACTGTGTCTTGACTGTTTTTTTACATCAGACATTTTCAGGTAGGTTTAAACAAATTTATTTATAGGCAAAGTTGTAAAATAAGTATCATTAAAAGATACGAACCACTAAACCCAAGTATGATTTAACAGGAACACTTTGATTCAGTTGATATGTAGAAATAGGTAACCCCACACTTCTGAACAGCGCTTTAGCAGCCATTTTGATTGACCTTGACTACACTGGTTGCCAGATTTTACACTGCCAGATGTTAATGATATATTATACAAATTGATTCATTGTCTAAAAAATATTTATTAAAAAAAACTAAATTTAAATCGATTGCGATTGATTTTCTTTCGATTTTCTAAATTTAACAATACAAAATGTTGTGTTACGTCTTGTCAGGTCTACTAATACCCTGTTTTTTATATTATAAATTTACCTATTTAACAATACATAAGTTCTTGGAACATTTTAAATTCAGTTTTCAACCAGATGATTTTGTCAAACGTTTACTAAATGTAGTAAGCAATAATCTTTTCTACAATATGAAAGGAGCGTCTAATAAAAGATAAGAGAAGATACCCATATTATCTTATCTTATCTATACAGACGCTCCTTCTATGCAGAAGATAATTGCGACCACAGACCATAACAGATGATCTGTTGGCAAGTGATGCAGCGTTCACAGGCCACGGCTTTGTGGGTTCCACGCATTACCCAGCCGCCAAACTAGTGTTATGTACCCATTATGAGCTGGGTGACTCAGGGACGCCCTAGGGCCCGGGAACCAATCCTTGCCTTCACGTGGATTCGAACCCGTGACCATCGGTACGCCAGTCGAGCGCGCTGCTGACAATATTTATATATATATATATATATATGTCAGTGCGCTCCAGAGCACGGGGTGCTTACAGTAAACAAGGTATTATCTTATCTTCTTATATATACAGACGCTCCTTCTATGCAGAAGATAGTTGCGTCCACAGACCATGAGAGATGATCTGTTGGCAAGTGATGCAGCATTCACAGGCCACGGCTTTGTGGGTTCCACGAATTACCCAGCCGCCTAACTACACGTAGTGTTAGGTACCCATTCGGAGCGGGGTGACTCAGGGACGCCCTAGGCCCCGGGAACAAGCCCTTGCCTTCACACGGATTCGAACCCGTGACCATCGGTACGACAGTCCAGTGCGCTGCCACTCGACCACCGCGTATTAACAGTATGACAATTCCCGTTTGACTTGGACACTTGACCCCCTTCACTCTCCCACACCTTTGGTCCGAGACACTTTTGTCTGGGGCTGTCCAGAGTACCGAGGGTGGAGATCAAACGAGATAAGTGTGACTAGGGACTGGGCATGGGACACTTGACACTTTTATTAGTGTAGGGTAGTCGGGACGGAGAGGTGAGAGGAGACTGCTACTGGACATGTGCCACTTTTATGGCACAGTATCGGTGAATGGACAAGAGATGGTAGGAAAGGTCATGACATTTTGATGGTAAGCATCGGATATGCTGGGGAGAATTTTACACACGCTTTTTTTCAACCTTTATGGATTAAGAGAGCGAGGGATGGACAGAAAGAGACAGACTAGAGACGAGGGCGGTCCGCTTTAGGGAGCTATTGGGGCATGTGGAATTATACTTTTTAAGGCCGTGCTGTTGTTAGTTCAATTAGAGTAACCTATTAGCAACTGTGTCTTCCTGATAACGGGAATTAGCCAACGAACTGTGCAAACCATAGTTGTGTCAATCTTCAATCGAGACAAAGCTTGTTTACAAAGTCTAAGGGGCCGTCCATAAATGACGTCACGCACCTTAACGGGGGAGCGGGTCACACATTTGGGACAATGTGTGACGAGGGGGAGGGGGTGTTTAAGAAATGGGACGTCACATAAAAAAATGCGCAACTTTAAATTAAAATAAAAGTTCCACTTTAATATTTGACTGCTTACAATTTATTTAATGACGTTTCACGTGGCTTAACACATACTAAAATTCAGTGCTTTTTTTTTCTTTAAGAAAAGAAAAGTACCAGAATGCATGAAAAAAGGTACCGGAACGGAACCTGAAAAAGCGTCTGTATAGATAAGACAAAGCAGTATGACCAAACATTCCATGCAGTAATAAATGAAGTATGGGGAGGGGGAGGGTGTGCCGGAACGCCGTTCCGGTGCGTCCCGTCAGAAAAAAAGTACTGTTTAAATGACAAAAAGTTATTTGAAACATGATCATTTTAAAAAGTAAATATGGCTTTTTTTTTGCTTTGTGACGTCATATTGGAAAGGGTCTAAGTTTATGTGATGACGTGTGGCAAGGGGGGCGGGGGGAAATTGATCAAAATTTCGTGACGTCATTTATGAAATTTAAGCTAATTTTCTAGCTTTAATATTTCTATTCCAAACTTTAACATATTTTGGATTAGCGGAAAAACTTTCAAAAAGGTCATATTTCAGATGCACTTGATTCTTTTTTATTTATTTATTTTAAATATTCTATCATAATGGGAAGGCTGTGAGGACAAGTAATGAGGGTTCCATGGCCGGTTCCTTTCACTTTCCGAGGACCGATTTTCTTTAAAAAATGGTGCGTTCGTTGTTAGAGGTTCCACTGAGTGGCGTCACTAGGAGAGGCGGGCCGCCCCGGGTGACTTCACCAGGGTGGTGACATCAAAATCTAAAATTTTACTGTATACGGTTTTATGTCACCAAAAAAAAAGTCATTTTTTTCACCTTTAGAAAGAAATTACGAAATACAATGAAATAGGTTGAACGCGAAAACTTTTTAATAAAAAATATCAGTTCACATGCAATAATAATAAAAAAGTCCCAACAAACAACAATAAAACAAATTAGGAAAAAAAAAGAAAACAAACAGCCGCACCATAGAGAGCTTTAAAAAGGCTGGACATGAAAGAGGCGGTGTCTTGTTTTAAAAGACATAAAGCAACTGGGCTTTGACATACTGACACCATAGATGAACCCCACCCCTACTCGCTCCACAACAATAGGGGGGGGGTACGAATTTTATTTAAAAAAATGGGGAAATAATAATAAAAAGATGGGTTTTTGTTTTTTGTTGCTTTTTTAAAGAGGAAAGTTATATGAATTAAATTATTTGAGTTAATATTTTTTGTTTTATTTATATCTATTAAAGGCGTGCAAGCTCGTGGGAGATGCTGATCTTCTATCGAGCGCCTTCCCAGCCGGTGGATAGGGGTAAGCCCACCAGATATGGAGGGTACCGGGGAAATAAAATACCCGGGGTGGACCAAAATCAGCCCTACTGCCTCGTAGGAAGTGGAGGGATCCACAAAGGCTAGGGACCTAACCCGAACAAAGGCAGCTACCCATTGAGCTGTGAGGGGCAACCCCCCAAGTGGTTGTGCGCAAGGCCAACAACCCTGCCATGTAAAAAATCATAGTTACAAAAACACCGAAAAGAGTAACAAAAGACATTTCAGTCCTGGGAGAGGATGGATTCCTTGAGGAGGAAAATATGACGCCTAATAGTGAAAGCCAAAACCTGGAAGCTATTAGGCCGACAACCATCATTTCTACCAGGACTACCACGGTCATTGGAGCTTGGAATGTCCGCACCATGTACGAGGCTGGTAAAGCTGCACAAATAGCCGCTGAGATGAGGAACTATAAGCTCACCATTCTCGGAATTAGTGAAGCAAGATGGACTGGATGGGAGACAGAAGAGATTAATCTCAGGAGAGATGGTGTTATTTTCGGGACACGAAGAAGACGATGCCCCACATACCCTGGGTGTTGCTATCAAGGGCAGCACAAGGAGCACTCATTGGATGGGAGGCCCATGGACCTAGAATTCTTTTAGCAACCTTTCGAACAAAGAAACGTAGCATCAACCTAGATGTTATACAATGCTACGCACCAACTAATGAAAGTGATGAAGGAGACAAAGAAGAATTCTACAATAGAGTAATGACCATAGTCCAGGGTCGCCCACGGAGGAACATCGTCATCCTCATGGGAGACTTTAATTCCAAGATCGGCAATAGCAACACAGGGTACGAAGAGGTTATGGGACAGCAAGGGATAGGCGAGATGAACGACAATGGTGAGAGGTTTGCGGACCTATGTGCCGCAGCAGACCTGGACATAGGGGGGAGTATTTTCCAGCACAAGAGGATTCACAAAGCTACATGGGTCTCACCTGACATGAGAACGATGAACCAAATAGACCATGTATGTATTTGTAAAAAATTCAGGCGATCTCTCCAAGACGTACGTGTTAAGAGGGGAGCTGATGTGGCCTCAGATCACCATCTTCTTGTGGCCAGGATGAAATTAAAACTAAAGAGACATTATACCGAGCAAACAGCATACAGGACTCGGTATAATACCTCCCTCCTGAAGGACCAAGCTAAAAAGGAAGAATTCAAAATCTCACTATTCAATAAGTTCCAAGTCGTACAAGAAATACTTGAAGATGAAACCACCGAAGGGAAGTGGCAAAGCATGAAAAAAACAGTACAGTCAACATGCCAAGAAGTGCTAGGAAACAGGAAACAGGCACACAAAGAATGGATGACAGCAGGTACGCTGAGTAAAATAGAAGAAAGGAAAAGAAAGAAATCAGAAGTGAATAACAGCCGCACCCGAGCACAGAAAAACAAGGCCCAGAAGGAGTATGCAGATGCAAATAAGGAAGTTAAGAAAAGCATCAAGAGGGACAAGAAGGAATTTGTTGATAAACTTGCTAAAGAAGCAGAGGATGCAGCTCACCAGGGGAACATGAGGGAACTGTTTGATACCATTAAGACGCTGTCAGGGAAATTTAGCAAGGTAGAGAGACCAGTAAAGGACAAAATGGGAAACACCATACCAAGTGAGGAGCAACAGAGAGGGAGATGGAAGGAGCACTTTGAAGAGCTCCTAAACAGGCTTGAACCAAGGAATCCACCAGATATCCAACCAGCCGATAATGACCTGCTAATTGACTGTAATAGTCCCACCAAAAAAGAGATTAGCAGGGACATTAAATAACTCAGAAATGGAAAGGCTGCGGGACCCGATGGCATCCCAGCAGAGGCACTGAAGGCGGACCTGGAAACCAGTGTGGAAATGCTACACCCTCTGTTTATGAAGATATGGGAAGAGGAGCAAGTTCCTTCCGATTGGAAAGAGGGATACCTTATCAAGGTCCCAAAGAAGGGAGACTTAAGCTCCTGCTCGAACTACAGAGGGATCACCCTGCTGTCCATCCCAGGAAAGGTTTTTAATCGTGTACTACTTAACAGGATGAAAAACGCTGTAGACCCTCTGTTGCGGGACGAACAAGCTGGCTTTCGCACCAACAGATCCTGCACGGACCAGATAGCGACACTGCGCATCATTCTAGAGCAGTCACTAGAGTGGAACTCACCGCTCTATGTCAACTTTGTTGACTATGAAAAAGCCTTCGACAGTGTTGACAGGCAAACCCTGTGGAGATTGCTAAGGCATTACGGGGTGCCACAGAAGATTACGGATATAATCAGAAAAATGTACGAAGGCATAAACTGCCGAGTTATCCATGGCCAGCAGGTGACAGTTGCGTTCCAGGTGAAGACTGGTGTGAGACAAGGCTGCTTGCTGTCACCATTCCTCTTCCTGTTAGCCATTGACTGTGTGATGAAAACATCTACACAGCAGAAAAGGAATGGCATCCAATGGACCTTGTGGGATCAACTGGATGATCTTGACTTTGCTGATGATCTTGCCCTTCTTGCACATACCCAACAGCAGATGCAGGAGAAAACAAACATTGTCGCAGCCACTTCTGCTAGCATGGGTCTCAACATTCACAAAGGGAAGGGTAAAATCCTCAAGGTTAATGCCACCAGTACATCACCCATTATGCTTGAAGGAGAAGCCCTTGAGGAGGTGGACAGTTTTGTTTACCTTGGCAGCGTGGTAGATAAACAAGGTGGTACAGATGCGGACGTCAAAATAAGGATCGGAAAAGCAAGAGCAGCCTTCCAGCGACTCAAGAATGTTTGGGTCTCTAACAACTTAGGCAGCAAGTTAAAAGTAAGGGTTTTGAACGCTATGGTAAAATCTGTGCTGCTATATGGAGCCGAGACATGGAGAACAACGGCCGTAAACTTGACCTGAATTCAGTCCTTCATCAACAACTGTTTAAGAAGGATCCTCAGAATTCACTGGCCAGACAAAATCAGCAACCAGGAACTGTGGCAGCGGACAAAACAGAAGCCCATTGAGGAAGAGATTCTCCAGAAGCGGTGGAGGTGGATTGGTCATACACTAAGAAAACCTGCTCCTAACACAACAAAGCAAGCCCTGAAATGGAACCCACAGGGTAAGCGGAAAAGAGGTCGTCCAAGAAACACTTGGCGCCGAGAATTGGAGGCAGACATCAAGAGAATTGGCCATGATTGGAAGATCCTGGAGAAGCTGGCCCAGGATAGAGATGCCTGGAGGTCTCTCGTAGGTGGCCTATGCCCTTGGAGGAATCGCAGACGCCGACGATGATCGGTGGATGCCCCTCATGGACGAGAAGGCTCAACAACAACAAAGGCGTGCAAGCATAGATATGGATGTTTATATACAGGTAGTCCTGGGGTAGATGAGGCTCGTTAACCTTGGCTGGTAGCTCATCTAGAAGGAAACTGACTTCAAACCTCCGCTACCTTGCGGCTACACCCGCTACCCGAGAAAGGCTCAGGGAGTAAACCCTGACAGAAAAACAGGAAATGGAGCACCTACAGACGGTCTATACATAGTACTTGTATGGCTGGAAATTAAAATTATGTGAATTTCATTGTTTTTTGTCTGTTTTAAAAGTAATTTTACGCTCAGGGGGAAAAAATTAAGAAAAAATTTTTTAAGAAAGGAGTAACAATCCCTAACCCTAAAACCTATCACTAAACCTAACCCATACCCTAAAACCTATCACTAAACCTAACCCACACCCTAAAACATATCACTAAACCTAACCCACATCCTAAAACATATCACTAAACCTAACCCACATCCTAAAATCTATCACTAAACCTAACCCCACCCTAAAACCTATCACTAAACCTAACCCACATCCTAAAACATATCACTAAACCTAACCCACATCCTAAAACATATAACTAAACCTAACCCACATCCTAAAACCTATAGCCTATAACTAAACCTAACCCACACCTTAAAACCTATCACTAAGGTGACCAGATTTTCCGGGGGGCAAAGCGGGACGGGGCCCCACGGACGGCCCGGGGGGGGGGTCCCCAGGCTACGGCGGATTAAAGGGGGGGGGCTGAACGGGCTAAAGCCGGGGGCCCCCGATGATTTAAAGTTGAAAAAAAAATATTATGAATTAGAAGTTGCATAGGACAACAAAGACTGAGTCATCACCATCGTTCCCTTTAAGCTGCGCGGTTGCGCAGCCGCGCAGATATCTGAACAACGCCGCGCAGCAATTTCACATTACCGCGCAGCAAATTTTATAAAATATTGCACAACAAATGGATGCTGGGAAACTTTGCACACCATTTTTTTTTACTTTGCACATGGACCAACGAACCTTAGGGGGAACATTGGTCATCATTCTCTCTAATGGCTAATGAGCATTGAAAAGGAAATCGTAAGCTCACTTAATTTTACTGACTTGATTATAAATCTCGCCATGAGAAAAGTTCGCAAACGAAGTTTCTATAGATTGAAATAAATAATAATAATATTTTAATTAAGTGTGGATTCGTGTAACTTTATATTAATTTAATTGACTTCTATTTAATTTTTTGTCTTATTACACCCTGCATTACAAGTTACACAGTCTTATATTAGCTGCTAGTGATCATTTTATTTAAAATTACGCTTCCTGGACAGGGCCCCAAGTTGAATTGCAGCCAGGGGCCCCGAGCAGTCTTAATCCGTCCCTTTCCCCATGTTTCTGGATTAAAAAATCGGGACGTATGGTCACTTAAGCGGGACATGAAGTCTGAAATAGGGACGTCTGGTCACCTTACGTATCGGGATCGCCGACAAGTCACGGGAAAGCCGTATCAAGGAGTAAAATGTAAATAACCACAGAAATCGACGCACCAACTGGCTTAGCTAATATATAACAGCAATTTAAATTTATTTTGAAAAAGCACTGTTTTAAATATTTAATGAAATTTAAGAAAATATTAATTCATTCTTACCCAAAATCACAATAAAGCTAATTGTATTTATTTTACGAAATAACGTATTGAAAAAAGCGGGACAGACGGGCGTCCCGCCGGGACAAGTGAGGGTCAGCGGGACGTGAGGTCTGAAATCGGGACTGTCCCGCCTAAATTGGGACGTCTGGTCACCTTACTATCACTAAACCTAACCCTCACCCTATGCCTATAGTAAGGTGACCATTTTTTTTACAATGAAAAGGAGGACACAAAAATTTAAGAAAAAAGTACAACGTAAATAAATAAAACATTTTATTAATTCAAACAAAAATACACTAATTATGCTTACATTTTTTAAATTATTTAATTACACGAGTATTTTTCCATTGAGTGAATATTTTTTGTCAATGTATCATTTTCTAACAATATATTGGAAATGTCGGAGCAAGAAATATCCTTCATGTTGAATTTTACGGTAAGTGCTGCAGCTAAAGTATCAACATTCAATCTTGATTTCTCACTAGTCCAAAAATCATTGCCAATTGAAAAAACTCTTTCAACTGCTGCATTAGTTCCAGGGCAGCACAACGTAAATTCAACAAGAATAACTAAATTTTCAAATGGAATGTGTTCATTCTTGAAATGGTTAAATATTTCCACCCATCTTTTATCAATTTCAACATGCTGATTTTCCCATTGTTCTAATTTATCAGAATTTAAATATATATTCAGTCTTCTAATTTCTTCAAACAGACAATTGTCATCGATTTTAATATCAGGCATTTCTTTCGATAAAAACTCAACACAGTTTTCAATATCTATCCAATTTACTTTCGATGAAGTCAAAAAAACACCATTGAAAACTGTTATTTCCTGTGATATTTGTTTCAGACCATTCTTCGACATATTGGAAACATGTTTGATAAAAATTCTGCACTTCTTTGGTAAACTTTTCCGTTATGCCCGGATTTGATTCCTCTAAGTTTGACAATTTTCTTTTTATTATTAAAGGAATAAATTTTTCTTCAAATCGTGATTTATATTGAAGGACACAAATCGTTCAAAATAAGACTAACTTCTGTAGCTGAAATATGTTCACCTTCAATCTTTTGAATCGTTTTGTGGAAAATAGATGCCTGATTATGTACAAAATACATTAATATCTCCGATAATTCATAATTGAATTTAGAGATTAACAGATAAGTTTTAAAATATCGAAAAGGAGGACAGAAAGGAGGACACTTATCGAGGGAGGACAGAATCTACAAAAGGAGGACTGTCCTCCCTAAAGGAGGACGATTGGTCACCTTACCTATAGGCCTAAGTAGTATGTATAACTTATCACTAAACCTACCCCTAAAACCTATCCTTAAACCTAAAATGTGATTCGGTCAGGGACAAACCATGAAACAAATAATATTAATTATCATTTCATGTAAAAAAAAATATTTTTTTAAAAAAATGACTCCCCAACTGAAAATCGAACCCCCAACCTTCTATTGAGGATCGAGTGCGCTATCGATGGAAATTTGATGGTTTTTAACGTTATAAAGAAAACTCTTCAATGTTATCGCTTACTACGCCTAGCGGGTCCGAATAGCCACTTCGTAAAAGTTATGTACATTTCGGCAGCTCCTACGACGCCAAGCTGCATCGATGCAAGTCGTTCCCTTGGTTACACCATTGACGTGGTAAGGGGGGGATATGCTGTGTGGGCAGCAGCTAAATCTCCAAAATACCTGCTCAGGCTTCGTAGATGCACCATCGTCTATCGAGACGAAAGGTTACCGTTGGAAGTCCCCTTCCCGACTTACGCTGTTTCGTGGTTACGAACACGCCCCCATAAATGAATTCACGCGATTTTGGCTGATTTTTACCACCCCCCACGTCAAACTTCGTCACAAAAACTTAGACCCACCTCCAACATGACGTTACAAAGCTTTGACCACACACCCCCCCTTTAAAAGCCGTATTTTCTAATTGAAAATTAGCTTGTAAATGAATTTTCTGTCATTTAGATATGTATTTAGTGTAAGTGACAAGTCTGCACTCTAATATCGTAACACGTGTGAAGCCATTGAAAGCGTCATTAAATAATTTGCAAGCAATCAAATATTTACGTAAGTGGAACTTTTATTTTAAGTTGCTCGTTTTTTATGTGACTTCACATTTTTAAAGCAACCACCCCCCCCCCTCGTTACACATCTTTAAAAATGCGTGACCCCCTGCCCCCTTTTTAGGCGCTTGACGTCATTTATGGACGGCCCTAAATGCATTTTAGACTGAGGCAATTGGGCTAATAATATTACGTTTACGGATGACGTATACTTAGTTCATTATTACTCTTTTAAAACAAATGATTACTTACGTATACTAAAATAAAAAAATAATAATCAGAACAACTTCTTCCGGGTCATTGTATATTGTCAACAGTCAATAGTAATAGCAATAAATTTATAAATAGTATTTAGTATTATAGGCTTAGCTGAATACTGAAAAGTCACTTACATTTATTTAAACTTATCAAAAGGTAATCGCATTATTAACACAATGCTTGGGCGAGATGATGGTCAACTTCTCGTGCAAGCTCCAATGGATTCTCCATTAAACTCAGTGAGTTGACTAAGTCTAAGACAGTCAAGTGACTAAACTGGTAAACGGTAATCCCTTATTTCAGCGCATTTTATATTTCAAGTCATCAAAAAAACATTTTTATTATTAATTATTAGGTAATCCTGCAGATTTTACACGTATATTATAATTTATTATTTAACAGAGAAATTTAATTTTCTCATGAGAACTTACATTTTTAATTTATTAAATACATTATTATATGTCGTATTTCAGCTATTACAGCGCTAATTTGTGAGTCTTTTTAATTTCAAATGCATTTTTTCGGCTCTATATAATACATAATGTGGTCACGATACTTCCATTTTGTTTACCTAGCGAACTGATGCCAGATGTTTTTTACCTGGCTCAACCCATGCTAAAATAAATTTACTGACTGAATATATTTTTTAAAAGTATTATTCAACTATTTTAATGTTCTTAGAAGATAAATAAATATTTTAAAGACAATTTCTTTTTTTTATTTCGTTACTAGATGTTTGATTCTTATTTTCTTTGTTTGTAAGTGAGAAATTTCCATTTGGCATCTTATCGGACAATCCGGCATGTAGTTTGATAATTTAAAAAATGGTTGCATCATCATCAGACTATTTACTGTTGAGAGCCGAAAAAATGGCTTAGAAATTAGAAAGACTTACAAATAAGCGCTGTAATAGCTGAAATACAACATATAATTATGCATTTAATAAATTAAAAACGAAATTTCTCAAGAGAAAATTAAATTTCGCTGTGAAATAATAAATTATAATATACGTGTAAAATCTGCAGGATTACCAATTATTATTATGAAATCTTAATACTTAGGCCTAATCTATTTTAAAATTAAAACATTATTTTTTTTGTTGAAATAAAGGGCTAAAGCAAAGAGAACGGTGCGCTCAACTATTTTAATTGCAGAGCTTAACTTCCGGGAATGAAATGTTGTATTTTTAGAGAATAAGTTCAATTATTTTTA